>MNPL01014831.1:17134-32978 GCA_002081605.1 Tropilaelaps mercedesae | reverse complement strand
TACGAAGTAATGCAAAACTGCTACCGTGGACGTTAAATGTTGGATGATGGTCAGCTTTAAAAAATATGAGGGCTTGTCATCAGTCAATATTTAATATCCACGGTAGCGCTTTCTGCATTACTTTGCATTACAAGACAGACCCATAAATAAAAATGTGCAACGGCGAACCTATGCATCTACGTCTCTTATCCGGTCGCATGGTGCACGCAAATACGCCAAACCACCGAGCTCGATACAGAATAAACACACAAACTTCAAACAGAGATTGCTCAGTTAAAAAGAATAAAAGTTGTTCAAATTTTCCGCCAAACGACCTGAATCACAGAGGTAAAACGGCGCTTTGAGTCACGCTGCGCTTAGCAGGGCCGCCAAAAACTCATTGAGAGAGGGCGGAAGCTGATTTCCTTCTCACTCGCACGATGTTGACGTAAACATCAGAAAATATATTTGTCGAAAAGCACGTGTTTAATTGTACGACGATCGGATTTTGTTTACAAGTTGGAGCGAAACCTCTCCGTAAACAAAAGCCGGCGACGTTTACCTCAGTACGGCGAGATTCACAGTTAGTTCGGTGCAATTAAATAGCTTTCTTGTTGTGAAAAGATGTAAAGCTGAACGATAAATTATTTTGTAGTAGAAACTTGAAAAACGCTCGAATTGCTTGCTTAAGGTATGAATATGTGATCTTACGACTAGTTCAGTATTAACAGAAACCCAGTTTTTGTAAATTTAACTAAATGGGATGTTAAGGGTTTCGTGACAATTACGAGTTTAAGAATAATTGCTTGACTTGATGATTGGCTATGGTTTCTTCCTCTTAGAGCCTAATTTCCTGCTTATATGCTTAATGACGCAGTACACCTTTGGGGCCTACAACACTCCGTAGTTCGAACTTATCTGGCGCAAACACTTTTATGAGCCGGTCGATGATAAGGTTGAACTGATTAAGAACAAACATAAATACCTAACCAAAATTGATGAAGCCGATATAAACCCATAAAAGTCATATAAGATAAAAGAATTTTGGTGATTTACATCGAGCATCAAACAATGATTGTTGAATGTTCGTATTTAAAATACAATATGGACTAAGAGTCACAGGTTAATCATCTTATAAGGAGCGTAGGATATCCTCACATTTATCATTATATACTGTGCATACCATGCTGAGTAATGCAATTCTACCGTGAACTTTTATTTTAAATGCGCTTTAAACTCCACGTTTCTCGTACATTTATCAACAGATACTCAATTAGGTATGGATAGTCCAGCAATGCACGAATATCATACGAATATCATTGATATTGTTTTTGCAAGCCATGTATTCTTGTGCCATGCTCAGTTATGTATGAAGACAGGCAAATTGAATTCTATATTTTCCTTAGCTAGCATTTCAACCCTCATGTCAAGGCTAAAACCAGCAACTCTGCATAATTTTTCTTGTACTTTCCGTTCATGTCCCTGCGGTTTCAGTCAGATATGATGGACGGCAAGAAGCGCAAATATAACAAGTACGAAGAGGACGAGGACAACCAAGAGGCAAGAAAGCAACCTAGGGAAATCTCCCATTTAAAAAACCAGGAGAAACGACTGATCGTCGTGCTAGAGGGCGCAAATCTTGAGGTAGCTTTCTTCTTATTTATAATAGTGATATATGTTATTATTCTTTTCTTGTTGTTCTTGTTATTATTACTACTACTATTATGGTTAGCATATTAAAAAAGGACCTTGTGATATGGAGCTATTATAATTTAATAATTGCGAAAATAATTCATTAGCAAAGGTCGGAGAGCGTCAAATGAAAAGGATATGTTGTACCACAAAAAAGGTAATTTTTACATTGGAATGTGGATAGTTTCGTTATGGTGAGATCTGTGTTGGTTAGCGATTTTAAGCTATTGCACAGCGCATCGTATAAGCTTTGCCCACAATAGGGCCACATCAAAAACACCTGGTAGTTGGTGAGCAATGCGAATTGCGCTATGGCTCACCTAAAAGCCTACTATGCGCTTCAATGGTCGGTAACAACAGCACGCCTACATTTATAGCGCTGTCCATACGTCAGTGAGGCGTACTACGTCTGTAAAACCACGAATTATGGTTTGAATTTCCATATGCATAACAATCTGATGTAATACTGTGGTCGACGCGCCAGGTTATTAAAGTCGGTGACCGCTTCGAACTACTCAATTGCGACGACCACCTGAAGCAGATGAAGAAGCATGGAAAGGACCCGGCGCATGCACGTCCAGATATCGCTCATCAGTGTTTACTGATGTTGTTTGATTCACCTCTCAATCGGGCCGGACTTTTGCAGGTACCTATGACTTCGATGCTTATTCTGTGCCACTCGTTTAGATCCTTTTGCGGTTGTAACCGCACCTTTCAAGAACAGCAATCTGACAACATTTGCGCGTCTGGTTGAAAATATTGGTACGTCATTAATCAACGCAAAAATTGTGAGAAATGTCCATTCTATAGGTGAGGTCACCTTGCCAATGGTACCCTACTAACATAACGACCCTGCGTTATCTGATGACTTTGAAAGTGACGAAGATGGATAGGTAATGCAAAATTGTCAGAGAAAAATAGCAAACTTTTTATTATTATCGTAGCGATATTTGCATGATTTACGACATATAGGTCAACAAGCTCTACATTAAAATTCAAGTTTAGTTGAAGAATCTATACCAAGAAGCTTCACCTCATAATACGTTTTGAATCGTATGAATTCCACCCTAGGTAAACTAAGAATGTTCCCGTGTTTGGTTGTCCTCTCGAATATAGCGAATACAATCATTAAGGAAGTCACTTAAGACTAAGCTCGTTGTATTCACAAATATCTCTCTAAAGAAGTGTCAATGCATTTTTATTAAAATTTTGATGAAAATATAAGAAATTATTCAGCAATTTATGTTGTCGATTTGCAGGTTTACGTACACTCATCAAGAAACGCGTTAATTGAAATTAACCCTCAGACTCGAATTCCGCGAACATTTAAACGTTTTGCGGGACTTATGGTTCAGCTACTGAATAAGGTTTGTGCCTTAAATAGCATAAAATAAATTTATAAAGTTGGTTCATGGGCTGGATTCTGGTAGTTTACTAGTCACACGAGGTAGATGGAATGCAGACTTTTTCACACCAGACTGTGATAGTTCTGAAAGCAATCTGTAATTTTATGTTACTTACTTTCATCATAGTCAGGTAAAAATTCTATTCACGAAAAACATTTATGTATATAAAATATATAAAACTTGATATTCAAACAAAATGTAATAAGCTATTGGAGCGCTTTTGTGTTTCAAGCTGTTAGGTTTTTGGAAATGCATTTTGAATTGGCTGTATAGGTTATCACATTACATTTTACATTAATTTGTTAGATACTTATTTGTTGCATTAATTAACTAACCATTAGTCTAAAACATAAGTTATTGTTGACGCAGTGCGTAGAGACATTTACCGACTGCTCTCCTTATAGTCATAATTACAGCATTGGCACATTGCAAGCAAACCATTGGCCCAAACGAGCCTACACTATCGTATGTTTGAGATTTATGTATTTGTTTCACTACATTCGTTTATGTAGATGAGCGTTCGGGCTGCAGACTCTTCGGTGAAACTAATGAAAATCATCAAAAATCCTATCTCAGATCACCTGCCCATTGGATGCAAGAAACTAGCAATGTCGTTTCATGCTGACAAGGTAGGCCATTTCTTCTTTATTTCTACTCAGCTACTCATTTCCTTTCAAGCAGATCACACTGTGATTGAATATGGAAAGTATCAAGTACAAAAAATAAAGAAAAGAATTGGTGTAAGAAATGCTGAAAGCACTAACTGTACATAACAAGGTAGTGAATATTAAAGGTGAGTTAGGCGTTACACAATTTTATGAATTCCTACTTTTCTTGTCTTCTCGCAGACTGTTCACCCGAGAGAATTGGTACCCAAAACTGACGAGCCTATTGTACTCGTTATTGGAGCAATGGCCCATGGATCGGTGGACGTTGACTTTACGGAAGAAACTTTCTCCGTATCAGACTACCCGTTGTCTGGAGCGCTAGCGTGCTCAAAAATATGTACCGCGTTCGAGGAAAAGTGGGGCATTCTCTAATGCCTTAAAATCACCGTAATGCACCGTTTTATAAGCAAGACTGTAATTTGTTGTTTTGCTCTCGGATCGAAGTTGATTAGCATCATTAATTAATCCTGTAGCTTAATACAACGACTGTATAATTCTGAAATACGAAGCCTTTCGCCAATTTGGAGTATATTTGGGACGCCATATTTACGAAAAGTGGTAGTTATTTAGAGTAGACTCACACTGACACCAGATGTGGCAAGTTTTTTGTAAAGGTGAAAACGGTGTCATAGAAGCTTTCTACAGGATATTTCCAGTAACTAAATATCTAGATAACCTCATATGAGTGTATTGTCGTATCGGGTGTATCATTTTGCTGCGCTAAATCAAAGATGCGGAATTTGAGAGTGAGATCCATAAGTCTTTTATGGATTTTCACCGATAAACATTATTGAGCGTTATCGTTATTGAGGTATGGTGGTCGTGGTAATTTCCGAGTCTGACTTCGTTTAAGAAGTTTATTTATTTCAGTTAATCGAGCTCATGGGCAAGGAGAGCCCAATTCTCGGTAACCTGGTAGATCGGTGGTTCCTAACTGGCACATCGTCAGTTAGTTGCTGACATGACTGAGATATTGTTGACTTTAGACTGCTTAATGCTCGGATCCGGTTGATCTGATTACTGTCATAGAGATCCCTTAGGAAAAGCTTAAATAACTTCAACTGGTCGCCTTCGAGGTACATGACATGAAACAGTTGGCACCCGATCGATATACGGGAAACCCACTAGTGAGATCTATTGAGAGCCACACATTTTGAACTAACATTGAAAAATTATTCCGGGAATTATCATGATCAAGGATGAAACAGGCTGAAAATTAGGTCGCCTGGAATAATTTATTTAGGGCCTTCACTGGACTTACATTCGCCGTGAATATAAATATATTCATATCGTGTGCTGCAGCTGTCTGCGTTCGTAATACGATATAGTATGCTTGGTATTACTGCGACAGTGTTAAGAACAGTAAGGGCTCATGAGTAGTTCATACGCATATTACATGTTCGATCTTATTATTTCTATTGCCGTTTATTAAAAAATACAGAGTTATATCTAACTAATCTGCGTTCGTGTACTGTATATTTAGATTTAATTTGTTATACTCTAAATTCAACTATCAACGCGGTATTACTACAAACATTTATGTTTCATTTATTTAATAAAAATATGTTATCTACATTCTAGAATACTAAATGAAATTGTTGCCACCATCATCTAGTCGACTCAACAGGCTGCCAACGCAGATGGCTAAAAAGCCAAAAAGGTCAGTTAAATCGATATCTCGATTTTACGCGAGGCGTTTTCTGTTAACGAAAAGAAGCACTTGCGGCACTTGGTTCACTCATTCGAGGCTGACGTTAACAGCTTTGAGGGCGTCCACCACCCATGGGGGATACTTATTGTCCGGGTAGGCTTTTCCCATAAAATCTTTGATGAAGTCCGGAAACCGATCTTCGATGATAGCTTTGTGCATTGAAGCCATTAACCTCATCTGGAATATAAATGCACTTGGACTAGGCAATTATTATCATTTGTGGTAAGCGCTCAGTAGTCTCTTAGTGTGTTAGAAATATATGTTAAGTAGTGCACAAGAGGCACGAATTTCGTAAGACAACAAAATCATAATATAAATAACATAGAGCAGGGAGCTTCAATGACAAGCAAAATAGGAATTTAAAAATAGGTTTATGTATTATATGTGAGCATGGATTCTTTAAGGCTCTATTTGGTCGGGAGTATGAATGTTCTACGTGAGGAGCTGTATACTTATAAAAAAATAATCATTTCTTGGGGTCACCGCTTTCAAAATCATTCGAGAATGTAAATGGGCTAGAGATGCTACCCCGGCATCATTTCTGAAGGGGACGAAAGCAAGCTTCAAATTCGTTGTCTCTATATGTGGCAAATATTCAGTTAGGCAGATAATCAAATGATGACTATAATTTTGTTGGAATAACTCGATTACTTGAATCATTCCTCATTTCAATAGTGAGCTCTATTTAATAGCGCCATTAACTGCATAGGAACTGCACTAGAAAACTATTATTTTTAATCATACAATAAGATGCACCTCGGTGTACTCAACTCATGAAGTATTTCAATAGAATACGCACGCGTTATGCCGGGTAGCGAGCTCGCAACTAAACTGAACCAATTAGAGGTTACACGTCAGTAATTTCTTTTCAATTATAAAAGCGTTTTGAGCCAACTAATTTCTTCCATGAATATATGTCCTTTTGGCAGGGAGAGCGTTTACTCACATGCTGAGTGCATGTTAGGATGACCATAATTATTTAGCTGTCTAAATAACATCTAAGAAACTCAATTTACATCTTGCTGTTATTCACCTGAAAATTAATGTTGTGAATCGAGACCAGATGGCAGGCAACAGTCTCTTTTCTGACAATGTTGTGTAGATATGCCCTTGTGTATCTTTTACAGGTACTACAGGGGCACTGTTCTTCAATTGGGCGCAAATCAGTCGCGTATTGAGCACTTTTTAAGGTTAACTGTCGACCACCCTCTACCAGTGCGCACCCGAACCTGGCAGTTCTAGTAGGGAACACACAATCGAACTGATCGCAGCTGAAACACGCCAAATCACATTACAATAATTTGCTTAATTCTTTCTATGTTACCTCTCCGAGCCAGAATATATAAAAATAAAAACACTACGTTGTGGACCATTATGCAATAGTTTAAAACACAGTACAACGAAGCATAATTCTTAATTGTCTTCTTTTGCTTCCAGTTTGATCAAGAACACTAGCTCACGACAAACCCGAAGAGAACTGGTATGTGCGTTTTTCAACAACACATACATAGAACTTATATGAGTGAGTAAATGAGCGAAAGGTCTGGTGGAGTGAGTTATTAACGGCGAAAGTAAGGCTGTGGATATGATGACACTTTTATAAACATTAGTTTGGCAAGAACGTAACGCAATAAGGCAATAAGGAGGATTTCACTATCATAGTGAGTATAAATGTAATAATATCCGGCTATTGTTGCTTGCCAGCAATAATGCTATTATATAAACAAAAAAACACGAGCTCACCCTAGAGCGACACAGACAACGAGGTCAACTGCAAAGCCGACCCCCATGAGATATCTTGGTTTGCTATCTGGTAATAGCCTCGTAGAGACGTGCACCATATTCCAGAAATCGTCCTTTGCCTCTCCACCACTTAATCCGCCGATTGCATAGCCAGCCACGTCGCGTTTCAGCAACTCTGACCGTAACGTACACCAGATAAGCGCGTACTGGTTAGTCGTGTACGCATTTTAAGTTTTGATGACGAGTCGTATATAGGTTTAGTTAGAGGTCTTATTTTAATACGTACACAACGTAAACAAACGTTTTGAAGCCGAACGCATACGACAATTGCTGACGAATATTAGGGGACACCAAAATATTCTTGTGAGAGCAACAAATTAAAAATGATCACTATAGTCGAACACTAAGCGAAACGGCTATGGCATTTGCTGTATTACTATAAAGCCTAAGAATAAGAGTCTGACCCGGGCTCACACAATTTTTGTGCTATGCATAACGGCAAATGTATACGAACCTTCAACGCATGCTTCTCGTAAGTCAGCGTAGAGTCCACCCTGCACGATTGGATAAAGGTTTTGTCGATCCTTGTTTTGATGTCCCTTCAGGCTTCGGTCAAGCCAACTGTAAAAAACGTCCATTTTGACGATGAACGTCAGAATTGTTGCACGCGTACTGGTGGACACAAAAGGGTCTAGTGGTGGGTGCCATATTCCTTCATTTTCTGATACTACGATAATGAAAAGACGATTTTCATTTCAATTATACTTGCATTTAGCAAAACACAGTGGAACGTGTAAACCGCACGCATAACTAAGTATGTTGGTCTCCTGGTAATCACAGGGTTCGCACCGTAGACTCCGACGCATAGCTGTCTCAACGCGCGAACGATCCATAACAGTGCTAGATACGACGTCATCGAGTTGCATCATTATATCTGCTCCAATCGAATTCTGAATAGCCATGGATTTTTCAGGACTTAGCATAATCTCAGCGCCATCGTATGGTGATGTAAATTTGACACCTTCCTCTGATAGCTCTGACAGCTTGGTTAAACTAACTATTTGAAAACCGCCACTGTCCTGAAAAATCAGACAGAAAAAGGTTGGGAAATTTTGCTAACAAGTGGCCTATGACCTTATATCGTTATGGTTTTGGAATGTCCAATGGAACTTACATGATTCTATAGGCATTCTGGTGATTTATATATTTCAAACATATGCAGATTTACGTTGTATAAACGTTTTATACAGTTTGACCAATACTTCCCAGTTGTAACAGGAAAATTTCCGATGCAACATTTTGGCATTTATTTTGATTTATTCTATCTGTTAGCGTAACTAGAAGCGTCAACTTACTGTAAGCAGGGCATTATTCCATTGCATAAATTTGTGTAGACCACCGGCCTTATTAATGACCTCTGTACCGGGTCGCATCCCCAAATGATACGTATTAGCTAGAATAAGGTTACAGTTTTGCGCCTCAATCTGAATGGGTAACATGCCTTTGAGGGTGCCCTGGGTACCCACAGGCATAAATACAGGGGTGGTAACGGTGGCATGCGGTAACTGCAATATTCCTGAAAGTATTTATCAGGTTAATGTAACAACACAATTAATTTTTACTATCGTGAGATCACGCAACCAATATCGGCTTAGATTTAAATGCGATCAATCTTTTTTTGAGAATGAAACATGCCAATATTACTAGCATAATAACGACGGTCATCTACTACTACTAACTAACCCTGGACGCAAAAGGTATCTTTTTTTCTTCATAGTACACCAAGTGACGTCTAGCGATAGTCACTGATATAATAAGCCGGCCTTTATTCTTTTGCCAGATCAAAACCCTCAAAATATTAATCAAAATGTTAGTTGGGGTAAGGCATCAATACATTCAAAATACGGCCTACAGGTCTATCAACAGTTCCTATCTTCGTTATGACAGAACTAGTAGAATAAGTATTCTGCTGACCAGCACGCGCTTTTGTCGTAGAACATTTCGCGAGAATTTTGAACTCAAGCGGATGCTTTATCGTCGAGCCCATTGTATATGTTTGTTATCGACCTATCGAGCCTGCGAGACCTCTAATGAGCACAAACATCAATTTACACTAAAAAGCACAGATTCCTCAAAGCAGAGCGCTTTCCACAGTTCGTTAAATAGACGATTCTACGGCTCGCCGAACGCCCGACAAAATGTCTGTCCTCACATCTTCTTCCTTATCGACAAAGGGTATATTTATTGATAAAGCAAGCGCCCTAAAGCACATGGCACTGTAGCAGACGATACCGTCGGTCGCCACAAAACCAGGAAAACATTTGAAGTGGGCAAGGGCCAAACAGTTCGAATTTTCTAACGGTGTGGTTTCTTAGCCTTCATCAGCAATTTCGCTGGCATATAAATTATCCCAATATTTTCCGTTCGAATCCTAAATCACACATTATCAGATTATGCATTTATACCTGCAAAAATACTTCGTGGCCAGAATTACGTTCGCTGGCATACTGAGCCTTGTTAGAACAGAAGCGGCTTCATTTTACTAAAGCCTTTATAAAGATAAACTTAAAAATTTCGATTTTCAATGACTGACGGTATTAACGAGATGGTTTTAGCGAAATGCAAACTAATAATGAATTAATTAATTCACCCACTAAATCTTTTAGGAAGAAAGATCGGTACAGCGACGTGATTCATTTCCTTATATGCATACATCAATAGCCTCACATGATAACCCTATGACTTTACTCATCGTATATATATATATATATTCCGATACGATCAGTAGGCTTGTCATGTGAGTCTTTCCATATTTGGTAAGGCTATAAATACCAGTGACGCTTTGCTTTAAAATGCGGACACCGTCGTAAGCATCACTCTTAAATTACTTAAGCGCTTGACAAGAGCTATATATCTCAATCGTATCGGGACCTCAAGAAAATTGAATGGTTCTGAAGAACTGGAGAGGATATTCTGGCATATCTGCGCATAACTTGCCCATAGCTCATTGTTCATATTAGTTCCTATGAGCGAATAGCACTGCCCATATTCCCTTTAACGAATCAGTGTCTGCTTATGACCAAAGAAATGCTAGGAGGAGACATCTGGGCAAAATAAATGGTGCAGTACCGTAGCAACAGATAATCAACTCAAATAGTCTTCAACCTAGTTAAAGGTAAAAACGATGTATAAATAGCATAAATGAAAGTGTGGTTCTTTTTCAGCTGCCTGCACTCATTCGTCTGTTAAACGAGGTAAAATATACTAAATATAGGGATTCCGCAAAGATATAAAGTTATGGAAACGAAAGAAATTTTTGTTTAAACTTGTACTTCTCGGAGAGCGGGATAATTTACCAAATTATCTAGGAACTTGAGACTAGGTAAATGCAGTTTTCCTAATCTGCTAGTTGTTTTAAACATGTGGTCAAGTTTCCACATGCAACGTAGAGGGAAAGGGTGGGGTTTAGTTTTTCGTTTAAAACATACAACACATTGTAATTCGTACGTATTTGCTTTAACTATTCCTGACTACTCCGAATATTTCTGATGGTGGTAGAAACGTACAATAAATATCGGAAATAAATATTTTATTCATGTAGACACGCGCATGTATAATATGTTATTGAGTACAGTAGGCCGTAACGTCGAACGGAACATTTATTCATCTGACTACATTCAATTGTCGACATGAGTGACACCTTTGGGCATTTCCGCTGTTCTCTATCGGCAATCTCGTCGAAATCTGTGCTGACATTTGAAGTGCATCCATGGCTCCGCGCACGTCGTCCCAAGACTTGGTCTGATTTGGTGATACAGATAACTCACTTCGAAAGCGGTATCCGCAAAAATCGCAATTAACCATACTTTCTGTCGAAACCGAGATTTTGTCCGCCGTCCGCCAAATTGTTGGTACTGTGTTCGGAAAATCCGCTTGCAGCCCGTTGACAAAGTCCCGGGACAATTTCTGGATACCCGAAAGCAATTTCGATGTCGGCGGTACCGGCAAATCCCGTGAGCTCAGATATTTTTCAATCTGTAAATAGAAAATGTGAGCACTGTAACTTATTATTGTTATTATTAATTTAGTAAAGCACTCGGTTACATACAATTACAATATATAGAGGAAGAGATAATTCATCAACGTCGTTTTATAGGTATCATTGCTGGCGTTCTGCATTAGATTTCTTATATCCGACCATTGGGTCTTCCTCGACATCGGCTTTCTTTATATTTGTCAATGCGCGACTGAAAATTTCAATTATTATATAAAAATACTGGAGAAGGTGCCCCTTTTCCGCAATTGGAAAAAACTATAGACGTGTTGAGATTAAAGGTCGAGAGTAAAATTTAACACTTCTTTTAGATGCGTATAGCTATAAACATAATGAGTGTATAATATATAACCACCTTGCACTGCGTGTGCTAGTAATAGAAGCCGTACCTCTTCTTGAGAAAATTCCCTTAAAGGTCGAAGCAGTGTAAGTCCATTTCGCTCGGCGCTGAGTCCTGTAATATCAGGTAGTTGGCATCCACGACCTAATGCGACCGATGTCAACATCTGATGAGCCAAATCATTACTTGTCTCGCACGTAAACACCTATGGAAAAAAAGGTTCACCAAGGGGATATCATACCATTACACTAAGAGCACATCTGTGGCCTTCTCATGCATCTATCACAGAATAAAGTTGCCTTGTTTGTTTATTTACTTAACTCCAGCATTTTGCAGCTGTAAAAGCTGTACTGAAAAATTAAATTTTTTCGGGACGTTTTGAGGTTAACCAAAGTTTTAAACTTTTGGCCTCATTTTCAGTCCACTAAAGCTTTCAATATGAAGCTTTAACACACAGGCGCCAGTTATTGTGCACGGATAATCTAAGACGTAAAATATGCAGCTTTTATTTGATATACTATTTACATGTCAGCGAAACAAGTAAACAAATGGCACAAACCTTGTTAAAGGAGTTGGTCTTAGCAAAGTGGCTAACGGCCTTAAGCATCTCAATGGCTTCATATGCGAGACGAAGGGTGGAGTTTCGCTGAGGCGGAGTGGCTGCTGGTGGAGCAATGCGATGCAACTCTAACGGAATTTCCCCTAGATCCGCTAGATTAACGCTGTCTGTAAATCGTGCCGTACACCGGTATAACACAAACCAAATGTCTTCTATTGGTATGTGTATTCACCTGGTTTGCCTTGCACGTTGTACGTGTAGATATTTGGTATATCAATATGCTTACGTAAACTATATACGTAGACGTAACGTATACGTGACGTGTAATACTATTGACACTTTTCTTATGTTGGGAGAGTTTGTGCATATTGCCTTGTTGTCCGTCGACGATAGCGTACTCGAAGTTGAACTGAAGTTTTTTGTGCACTGTATCATGACGCGCTTCCTCAAGCATCGCGACAGCTGCGGCGGCACCCAGTGGAGGCCACAACCAGACAAGAACCCGATCACCCGGATTTACCTTCTTCGACTTGCCTATGGTGGCCCTAAACACATACGTACATACCATGATACCGAGAACTGCTGTGTTAGATTAACATTTAGGTTTAAAATATAAGTTTCTCATGTCAACCTGAGAGTGCAGTGTAATTGGTGTACTTGATCACTAGAGAAAACTAACACTGGAAAACAATTTTGGATTAAATTAGTGAATGAGTAAATATCATTGCAGTAGAATTCAGATTAATATTTTTTCTGTGTTGAACTAGTGCTTATGGGCATACCACGTCCGCACACCTGAATTTGTGACGACACGCTTCGTGATAACAAGATACACAATACCCGTTCACTCGGCGCACAACAACTACGGATGGCTCTGTACAGGAGGTGCACTTGCGCATCTTCGCGATTCCTGTCGCATCCAGTGGCTGAAGAAGCGCTAGCTCGAAGTCGTTAGCATTCGAACACATTACAAACGGGTTTATCTAAACCGTATCTCGCGCAAACGATTTGAGTTAGCAGTGAATTAAAAAGGAGGTCGTAGTCCAATTCTTAAATAAGATTGAGAATTAGATTCGTGGTGCAATAATACTCAATGTTGTAGATTTCGATATGCAAAAAGCACAACCAACTTCTGACATTTTCGCTTTCCGATACAGATGTACAGTTTATAGCTAACTCTGAAGCGTCTGAAGGTAGTATAGCATCCGACCAGTTCACACAAGCATGAAAGTTACATTAGTAAAGGAAATAAACAAAGCTGTACATTTCGATGAGCTTGGCGAACGTTGGAGTACACCATCACCTAGAGCCGAACTTCTGACGGTTGATCAAGGCGTCTGCATTATGCGCGAATACGGCTTAGCTCTAGAATACATACCGCGTGAAATATAATGCAAAACCACTATAATATTTTCAAACTTTTTTTGACAAAAATTATAGCAGATATATAAATCTTTTAACACAAGTCTGCAGGCTGCAAACAGAGCGACGCACGTAAAGGGAGTCGAATAGAACAGCTGGGTATTCAAATCACATCAGAGTATCCGAATGTTGAAGATGGGCGAAGGATGTGATCGCGCATCGATATTAAAGCGCTACTGTTTTTTTCCGCTAATAACGTATAGAAAATGAATAAGCATTAACCTTTTCAACTTCAAGGAACTTCAAATTGAAGAAATACATATATATTATATTTTGAAGCTCTACCCAGTGGCATTAGCAATCTGGCAACCGGATCTAGATTTTCATGCGTAGTGATAGAGTGCGAGATCATTCGAACAGATAGAGGGAGGCACTAGAGAAGCCGGCTAGCCTGCTGTAAGATAAGGCTGTGTTAGTTGATATACAAGTGTGGAGTTAACGAAATTAAACAGATGATTACTACTCTGATAGACTATGACATTCCAGTAATGCTTCTAATACGGTTTTAGTGAGTGCACATACCCTGAGCGCCCTATCAAGTAAAAATTGCTTGGCTCGATTTCTTAGGATTCTGATTTGCAGCAATTAATTACTCGTATAAATACAAAATTGGGTGAAAATGAAGCAAATGATAAAGACAGTAACAAAAAAGATGCTTAATTTTAGTGCCTTAGCACTCGAAATGCGCGCACGGGTACCGAATGCGTAGCGACCCACCCGTTGAGACACCATCAGACTTAACAATGCTAATACAAATTTATAAACTTAGTTTACTGCACTTAATTCGCCTGCAAACACAGCTTCTCCCGAAGGCAGAAGATTTCGACTGAATTTCGGTAGTTGACGTGTTTGAGCCCGAGACCCGGTGTAGTATAAGTCAAAACAAGTTTTGGAGAACAGAAATGGGGACATTTCTAGCCACTTAACAAACTCAGACACAGGGTCGTCTAGACTCTTAGTTAGAAAATGTTTTATGTCAAGCTGTTTATGTGTCGACGAGGCGGTCAGCTGGACTTATCCGAGTTTTTTGAACAGGCCTATATGGCAGCAAACAAGCGACCTGGTTGAGCAGCAACATGTGTCAACATCACATGCTTTGTATAACACTCGTTAGTTGCCTGCGCCACGCTGCCACCACCAGAGCGCACTTAAGCACCTTTACGTGTAGCTATTAAAGTTCGAATCATTTATATGATAACAGACATACTATCAGCACTACAAGTGCAGATAATCAAATAAACATTTTTCTAATGCTAAGAATATAGAATAAATACAATCATTTTATCTTGCGAAAGAAAATCAGTCAATGTTTTTGATCTTTATTGAAACTTACAAAGACCTTTTTGGGACTGTAACCATGTACCTAAAAAAATGGTATGATCATCACCTATGTATTCACACCTGTAGAAAACAAGAACTCATTCGAAAGCTTTCTAAGCATAATCTACTATCCATTTTGTTGTTTGTTTTGGTTGTCGTCATTTTTCTCTTTTTGACCCCTGTTTGGCTACGTTGTTTGGGTCGGTTACCTCTAGGTATCGATAGATGAACGTAAACCCTGGTGGATGCAAATATATGCTAGTCATATAATTCGTTTGTCGTGAGCTCTGGACTATCTTTAAAATCTGTTGTTCCTACAGCTAGTAAGAAAAGTGCCCAGCCTCTCCAAGGACTTCCACGTCAACTCGATCAGAATGTTGCCAAGTACAATATGACGTGGAGAAACAGAAGAGGTTAAACTTCGGCTCTAAGAGCGATACACAAGATATCTACAAATAAAAAAGGGAATATCAGATATTCTTCGGCTACAAATGACTCTAAAAATATGCGTTCTGTGGCTGACAAGCGTCTTCTAGCCATAGATGTCATTTATCACTGTAAGCCTTCCTTCATGGTTTGTACTACTTTCGATGCGCGAGAAGCCGTTACCCTGTGGAATGCATTAATCACAGCACTTGAAGAGGCATGTTTTTTGTTAAGGGAAGAAACACCACAATGAGTAGCCAATTTCCCAACGGTTACACAAAATATGTGCCTATAAAGATGTACATATATACAGAACCTAAATATGTCTATGTATCACAAAACCAAGGGGTGTAAAATATGCCCCTTGGTTTTCACCTTAGCTGGCTGGATTATACCGCAGCTTCGCATATCGGTGCTGGATGCTTTTCGTTCGGTACCTCCAGTTGTGAGCGTCTCAGGGATGACTGAAGAGACTCGGAAGAGTTGTCATGGACCGCGTTTTTGCGGCGAGCCTTGGCGAGTGA
>MNPL01014831.1:0-10115 GCA_002081605.1 Tropilaelaps mercedesae | reverse complement strand
TTTTCTGCTGTTTTGACGGAAGTTTAAAGCTCACTTTTCTGGATAAAAATTCAGCTCGAAATCTGATTTTTTTAATGTTGATATGGAAGCTGGAAGTGGTAGAAGCAAAGTATTGAGCCACGTTGAGCTGATCAGATGAAAGCTTTCAAAAAATGTTATTAAGGCTTTTGATTGAGCCAGCCTCTTCTGGGTTATCAAATTGACCTTAAATGTATATATATATATATATATATATATATATATATGCACATATATTTAAATTGTAGGTATCTATAGACTATAAACATGCATTAAAAAAACAGATACTCCTCAATAATGAGCGATTCAGCGAAAAATATCATGTGTCAATGCTAATGGATAATTTGCATTTGCAAAAGCCACACGTCCAGATTTCTGCTCATTCCACTATAGGTATAAGTAATTTTCATTCATCACACTTACTGGCGATTTCTGTTGCGATTTAGCCGGTTTCCATCGCGATTTAAGAGGAAATTGAGATTTAAGTAACAGACATTTTCCCGAATGCGCCTCACCTTTTGACCTTAAATAGACCCTCCATCAATACACACTCACATATATGGTGGAGTTAAACGATCCACTGATGCGTTCGCATATCGTCCTAACCGCGTCATAGTTGTATGTTGGTGTTGGTCCAATGCATGATGTCAAATTGTTCTATCCCTGATTAGACTGCAATCAGGAGTGGGCTTGGTGGACTCGATTTATACGTAAATAAGTTTTGCGTAGGTTTGCGGTATTTTTTGAGCAAAGCCTCAAAGAAACTATTATCGAAACACCTAACGTGCACTGTTAGCTAGTGGCCTTTACTTAAGCCTGTATAAATCACTCCTAATTGAAAAAACAACTTTCAGTTTCCTTTGTAGGAAACTGAAAGTTGTAGCTGACCGTACAAGGTTCACTGTACTTAACGTCAAATTATTGAGATTTTTATTTAAATTGCACTAACTTTGATGGCAACGTCCTATTCATTTTGTTTTAGTTCTTAATTTTACGTGTACTACGAAATCCCGTCCAGTTTAATAAATAGGTCGACCAAGTATTCTTCATATTGTTTGTCCACAATGTTAAGAATAATAGATGTCAGGCCTCGCCAAATTAGCCGTAGTCTGCCCGTATACGAGTCCACTCCATAGGACTCTTCGAATAACGTCGTGTCCATCAACTTTTTCCTTCTTCGTAAGCTTCATCCTCTTCTCTTTAGTTCTACTAATATCTCGTTATCATTCCATTGTAACCACTTCACATGTGAATCTTTTTCTTCCCATGTGGACCCCCACTGGGCGCCATTACGGCTGCACAGGCCATTCTTAGCCGAGTGCAATGTGGCCGCAGACGGTGGACCTTTCTTTGTAGGTTCTATTGTCTCGTCCTTAGTTAGGTGCAAATCGTGCATCCTTTGTGGTTTGACATCGGTGTATGCGAATGAGTTCGCTCCGACCACAGGTGTCGTTCTATCTGCTATTTCGGTGAACAGCGGCCGTTCCATGTTGGCCAGGTTTTATTGCCACGGAAAGTTATGAGGTCAAAGTGCAGGCAAAACGGCATACACGACAGGGGGTTCGGAAACCTGATATCTGGTCCCATTTGAGCACTTATGATATTACCTATTGGGCAATGCACGCGAATCAGTGAATTGTAATCACGAATCTGAGTTTTAGTGAACTTTCAATTTTCGATACGTAGTTACTTTTATTTAAAGCTGCGCCGGACAACCATGTGATTATATTTCCGTTTATGCTTTCGATTGCATTTGTATGTGTTGGCCTATTTTGGTTCTGATGATTTCAAACGTGTGTCTCAGGTCGTCCAAAGTGGTAAAGATTTTTGTGACATTTACACAGTCTTAATGTGGTCGATGAGACTGTTAAGGGATCAAAGTAGATTTGTAAGAATAAATCGTCCGCGTGCAAGACTATGTTATTGGCTTATGAATAACCATCCGGAATCTATGTGAGGCATATTCGAATTCTCATTTCTACAGTTTTGGCAATGTATTAATGCAGCTGCATTATAAGGCTATCAGGAGTTTTAATGAAAATAGAAAAGAGATAAAAGTTATTATTACGATGAACATCGCGTGTGATTTTACATGATGGCTAATTAAATTAGCTTAATTTTAGCACAGCTCATCATATATGTGACATGTGGTCTATTATCGACCTCAACGTTCAAAGAATAGTACTGAGAGTAGCTGTACTCAGTACTGAGATGGGCTGACAACGAAATTACTGACCTTCTGTACTGTTTGCATTGATGGAAGATCTCTATGGTTAACCCGTGATGGTATTCAGCGCTACTTGAAGTAATATTAGTTCTATAGCAATGCTTAGATTTGACTTTCAAGCTTCGAAGTCTTTCGAACGGTAGTACTTTGGCTTTTGATGCCATATAGACATAAAAATGGAGGAACTACGTTGCCAAAGAGAATCTCCCAGTAAGAAGCCGTCTAATAGGGCGACATCACTTTTGGGGGACGCGGGAATGAGAGTTGCAAAGGAGGTCGAATGAAACCGGATATTTGCAGTCAGTCTGAAGTCTATGGCACCCTTCGCTCAATCGGGGCCGCTTGTTTTCGGGTCAAATATCGGTCTTCTTTGCATTGAACTAAATCCAGTACTTCCAAATATTTAGCTAACTGGATTCTCCACTAAGAACGTAGAATATATATTATATCGCATCAAGAAAGTGAAATTGATCGCTGAACTGAGAGTGTAAAGTTTCAGCATTGTAAGAAACAGCTTTGAATTGAAAAACACGATGTTGGAAGTCTAAAAATATCTCTGATACGTAATCGCTTAGTTTGCTATGTAATTTCACCTCATTATAGTGCCGCTCAAGTATGTCCAACCGCCAACGCATCTATCCAGTCGAATAAGGAATTATGTGGAACCATTCTGATATTCCATCAGGTACGGTGTCGTTGATATTCTAATCAAACTAAGTGTACTGTGTTGTATGTTCAATACAACATATTGTTCAGTATCTTATTTTATACCCTGAGGGTAAATGTAGCAGTGTGCTTACCCTGCGATGTGCTTACCATTAGTTATGACTCTTTAATGAATCGCACCGGCTGTATGCTGGCAGGAGGTAACTAATTAGCACTGTTAGTAGAATCGCTCATACGAAGATTTCAATGTTAGTAAGCTATCCGGGTAATTTTATGAGAAGCATATTTTGTCACAATAGCAATAGGTTCATTTTACGACGATTGTCCGACGAAAACCGTGTACTTTGCACATTTAGGTCAGAAGTGTGCATGAGAAAGGCTATTTTGAATACATGCTTCTAGGATGTCACTTATAATTTTACAGAGGCTATCCATAAAAGCTTTGCCTACATCACATCCATATCTCTAAAATGTGATAACCCAAACGGGGGTTGGGTCGGCGTCCATTTAATAGGCGGACAGCTACTACGTCAAAACTCTAAATGGTACCGCGGAAACCAGCTCCAATGAAGACTCAGCGTGCATGACGTAAATATTACGAACAGACGACTTGTTAAAGTATATAGCTGGCTACAAAAAGCGAAATAGATATAAAATTAATTCCAGGAGTACGGGGCGTATCTTGGGGAAGTAGCCCTCTACATACGTTGAACTTGAATTAGTTTTCAAGCTAAATTGTGTCCGTAGGTGTAAATCAATTCATCCTCTATCGTTTCGAATATTATCGCACGTTCAAGGGTCCTTCCATGTATGACGACGAATGCTGCGGTTACTTTGAAAATTACGTAAGAAAAAAGGCTGAGCCAAAAATAGACTAGAATTTTTGTAGAATGCGTTGATAAGATTGGTTTGCTTTTGCTTTCTTGGCCGTGTACACCAGATGCTGCGAGATGGCAGCAAAGCATTTTGCAGAGACCAGCCGCAAATCTCCTTCGGGCGGCTTTAAGTAACAGGGAATTCTCTTTTAAGTCTATCTACTAGGTTATAATACTGCCGCCAGAACTTTCTACTCTATAAATTCTGCCAGGATATTCAATTTGGTAGCTTGGCTCTAGCTATTGTATGTGAATGCATTCCAAAAACGTCTTCTGTTTCCTGTTACTGTCCTTGAAAAAATAAAGTTTTATATATACTATTTAGTTGTAATTTGGAATTTCTCTTCGTAAAATTGTCTCGCTCTTCAGTTGAGCGCTCAATCGCAAGACTGCACTATATGGTTTAACGAGAAGATATTGCCTGGAGGACAAACTTTCCGAACTAAATTTATTGAATACGACCTTCGAAATATGTTCCTACGATATTTTGCATTAGCAGTTCCGAGCGCGACACACAGCACCTGTTAAATATTACTGCCAACATGGAGCTGCTGCGTCAATCATATTAAGTTTCAATCCATCCACGGTTTCCATTCTTGGCCCGTTGTGCATGCAGACATTGTTCACAGAGGTTTACTATAATACCACTTCTCTTTGGATCTATTCACTCATTCTATCGTTCACTCGACATCGCCGTTAGCGAACGCAACAATCCCCAGTGGATTGTTAGCTTGGTACGAGGATCCCTGTACGGGCGGGGACACGTTCACACCGACGGTTGCCCAAGCCTTCCCGCTGCTAGCCTTCGATATTCTCCTATGTCAACGCGTAACATTTACTGCCGTAACGGCAAGAGACGGCACAGACAAGGCCCACCGCGGACCGCATGGACGTGCACATCGAAAGGCCCACGCAGACCTCCTATTGGCCAAAAGGGAAGGTTCTATCTGAGCTCTTTTCTCTAAGGTAGAGCGGTTGATACGATGACAGCGACAGTGGCGGCAAAGCTCAGAACGTGCCGTGGTACGTTGGAACTCACTGGCCCGTCCAGGAGAAGTAGTATCTGTCTGCACGTCAAAATGGGGAGACACACCGATGGGATCCGTATGCGGTAACGCCAACGCAAATTGAGAGGAACAATCCAGAGCACGTCGTGCATGCACGTCAGACGCACGGGAACGGTAGATAGAAAACGAGCGACGGGCATGGTGTGGGGAACGTGTCGCGTGTTCATTTCTTTTTCTTGCACAGGTTTGACTGTTCTATTCTCAGCGCAACCGGGAGGGTGAACTCGTATTGAATGGGGCAAGTATATTTGAGGGTGGCCCGTGGTATCCCGCAAGGTCACCCTTCTAAACATGCGTCAAGCAGGCGCGTAGAGGTAATTAATCATCACGAATTGAATGAATTAAAAGGGAACGTAAGCTTAAATGGTGGGAAACGCTATGATAGTGAAGCTAGGCCCGCTGTACATAAATATGCCTATTGGAATTCCACGTAATCGGGATTTGATTGTGCTGAAGATGTGATTGCTTGCTAAATTATGAAGTGTCAAGTTCGAAGCAAAATATGAAGCTGAAGTATACGATAACTCTTGGGGCCATATTGATATCGAGATGACTTTGTCCTCAATAATTGGGCTACAATGGTAGAATACCATATTTGATACTTTATTGATCTGTGTTCAGTGAGAAAAATGTTGATAAAGTATTTAATTAAGTAAAACTCTAGATGTTTAAACATGCTCAGATGTTTAACATCTCAGCTAGGTGGTAAATTATGATAAATTTCTCGTTAAATATACCAAGGAAGTTTTGTACGTTTTGAGAGTAATTAGGCCTGATGTAACGTACCTGATGTAACGTAGAATTGTGGGATTGAATTAACTTAAGCCAACGTATCTTTATCGGCCGGGAATAACGTTAAGTTTTCAAACGAGAGGACATCAGATTGCTACACACACAAATTTCTTGGGAATAGCGTTATTGTCGTAAACTTTGTATGTGCCCCTTATGGCGATCGTAAATTACGACCATGGCTCGCACCACAGGCCTAGGCGATTTACTATTGACAAGCTTGGAAAAACGAGATACTAAAATTCGTATCGAAGCATATGTAGTATTAAGCATAATCTCAATTTCCGATTTAAATACGAGAGCTGAGTAATTGGTATGATAAGTAACGTATACAGTTTAAAATAAGTTTAAGATGGTTTCTTCGCTTTAGGTCAGTGTATTGCAGAAAGACAAATCGGCCGCAAGAGCAGTGCGAAAAACAACAATGAGGCGGCGATATTTCACTGACTTTTTGTTTTGCATAACAATTTGTTTCTTCATAATATATACACATACGGTGCCTAAGCACAGAAAAAATGGAAATAGTGAGCCAATTTTCTACGATATCCGATGGAGCCAACGAGAAAGAATTTAGCCCTCGCGCTTTTTACGATGTTATTTACATCCTCTTTTACTTTTGAGTTGTATGCCAAAAATCACAATAACAGTGCTGCAGACCTGCACTAGTACACAACGACCGGCGCTCGGCTTCTGATTAGTCATTCTATTTGCGTTAATTGCGTTAATTGGTTTCGTGCTGGCCCGGCCGCCGATATTCATTGCAGAATGACTGCAGATACCACTGGCCGAGGCCATAGTTTCAAGAAAATTTAATTTTGCTCTGGGGAAAGTAGGGTAAGGGCGCCCGTGTGCGCAAACACGAGCGGATTTGATTGAATGAACTATGAGTCGGCATTGAGCCACACTTTAAGAAGGCTCGAATAGCCTGAAGGCGTAGAGTAGTTAGGCCAGCAAGCCTCGTAATCTACCCCTCGCCAAGGAGGAATCACCCCTACCGCTGGCAAACACAGACTAACTTTCACAGCGGATAATTGGCTACGCCATTTAATAAACGTTGAGTTAGCCGATGGATTTCGTGCATTCATGTCTAATACACGTTGAGGCTACTACCAATCTCGCCATTAGCAATCTTGATATGCACCCATAGCTAAATCTATACCTCAGTCATTTTGCTTGCGAGTAAGAGGTCGTGAGTGGTGTACATTCGCATAACCACCGGCTCCTAAAGGCGCTCATGACTAGTCTTCTTTTCCAGCCAGATCAGTTGATGAAGGTAGGCAGGTTTGATTAAGACACAAGAATGAACACTTTCTCATCTTAGATTTTAGAATATATACGTGCATCGAATGTCTCACTGATGATAGACTTTCGCATACCAATAGAGTGCCGTTATCAAGTACTGTTCAATATGTTTAGAAACCACAGTAGTAATTCAATCGTAACTATTAAAATGAGGAGAATAATCAAGTGCAACATAAATTTGCATGATCGCAAATGCTACAGATAAGCAAACGTGGAAGGTATTGTCACTACGGCGTTATGGTTTCGTTGCTGCCTATAGCTAGAGACAAAAAAAAAGGTAAAGACAAAAAATTAAAATAGACGATCACTTCTCATTTTTTGAGTCTGTCGTTTTTCAAAGCCTCAAAATATTCATCTGTTTCCTTGAAATCCCTTTACATATTTTCTTTGTCCTACGCGAATTTATTTCCTTATGCTCTAATAATTTCTCACAGGGTAAAAATAGATACTGTGATTTTTTTCTCTGTTGTAGAAAGTGCCAGCAAACCCCAGTTGAGAGGACTTTTTCTATTATTGTTAGGCAACAGTTGTGGTGAAATCTTTGTCTTCAATAGAACAGAGTTTACCATTACTTTCAATTCGCCTCTCGTTGCCATCAAGTTTCGATCGCGCAGTACCTTTACGACAGCTGGAGCTGTAAGATTTAGTATATGGCGGATGAATGCCCGTGACATGCTTGCCTCTTATTCTTGAATGAAGCTGGCTGGGCGGGGCTAGTCGGATACACAGAGCTACAACTCTGAGCGGATCACTCATTGTATGTGTATATCGCAGAAGTTCTACAGCCTCCTTGCGCCCCTTGACGGCTCGTTCGATCTTCTGTCGCACACAGCGCATTATATCATGACACACTGCTGCTGCCATCCGGTCGTCGCCAGTACTGCTATTGCTGCTGATGCAGCCAGAACCTACCAGGTTTGTGCACGCGACTTGAAGCTCTGCTCTCTTTGCTACCCACGTGCCTGTAGGAGACTCTACTCGGTCGATTCTCTGAAACAGGGAACCTCACAAAACCGACGCTTGCCGGTCGGCAGAGTTGTCGAACAAAACAGCAGCATCAGCAGCTGGAGCAATACCAGCAGTTGTTACTCAGTCGGGGAGCAGCTTCCGAATGGCTGAGTGACCTCGAAGTGATGTAGGCAAGGAGTGCTTTTGAGATAGATGCTGGAGAGCTTAAAAGAATAGGCGCGCGACACGCCTGTCTCACTTATGCGTTATGACTGTCCGCATCCGAAGAATAATAGCACATCGTGGCAGACATGGGCTCAACATATTATTGAATATCTATTCATTAAATTCACTAAATTTGGCATGTTCAGTTTATTCAGTGGTATGCTCTAGATGGGGTCTCTAAATCTACATCATTGATGCAGATTCATGTACGGGTCGAAAAAATGCATTATAAGGCACGCGGTTCTTATTTTATTGCTGATGAACTCATAAGAACGCCAATTTCTAGGTTTGGCTGCTAAGAACCAGAATCTGTTGGAAGGCCGTGTAGATTTCTATTAACATCACAATCGCTGCCGCTTCTGTCATATACGGTAGCTCCCTGCGAGAAACGCATTGGCCAGCCGTAGCAGCAAAGTTGAAAATACAAAGATCAGGTCCCGATGGATCAACGAAGAAGCAAGGTGCCAGAGGGTCCAGGTCAGAGATGAAGCCGTACCATGCTATTAGTGGTTCCTAAAGCAGTCGCCCAAACCGAACCGAAATGAGTGGAAGTTTTGTGATACCTAAGGTGAAACAACTGAAGCGGCGAATAAGACGCATGTCAGGAAATCATATTTGCAACGCGTTTCGGTATGAGCGTAATATCTCGGTCTACGGGGAGGGCAAAGTCTTCGACGACTATCAACAGCCTCAATTTTCAGTCAATGGCGATAGTTAATGTTACATGCTTAACTAGTCATTGTGACCAAAATAAATGTGGAGATTAAGAAAAATCACTATACGTGTGAAATAATAAGAACGAACTCGGGAAGCCCTCAATTTTCAGTCAGTACCTCACACAACCTGCGTCTTTGTTGATGTCAGAGGAACATTTCCTCCCGTTATTGGCACCATTTTATTGACATTTTAGAGATAAATATCTGCATCGTACTAGAAACTCGAGATATAGCTATAATTGCCTGCGTAGCAACTAAAAGAGTGGAATTGATTCTTGACATTCAAGCTTTAAACAAGTGATATCTCAAGCAATAAAACGTGCTGATCGATATCACGGACGTGAGCAAGATATGAATATGTGATTTTCGCACACGCTGAATATGAATTATGCTATATATACTCTATTTAAATCATATTGTCCAGTTTGGTGAATAAATATAGATTTTGAACAGGCATTTCTTCTCCAGTGTAATAACGTGTTGAACGTATTTTTGTGTATATACACGTATATGTTTTTATCTACTTGATTAAATATTTTTTTCTATTCGCAAGACGTACAATAGTCAAAAGAAAGCGTAAAGAAAGTGTATTTTTATGTCGCTTCAAGTTGGTTGGCGCGATAGTCAGCGAAATGGGCCAATACATTGAGCGTAAAATGGTCATCTTGGCGATGCCAATCGGCCCACACCGTCAGAAACTCCCGAATCTCGTTAAGGCTCAGGAGGACAGGCGGTTTATGTGTTTCGCTCCCGCTGCCTTCCAGCTTACAGCTCGCATGCACCCCTCGTCTTAAACGCTTACGGAGATCTGAGTATCGCCTACACAACAACAGTGTCCTCGCGTTGTTCGTTGGCAACAGCTGCCGAAGCTTCTGAGGTCAGACAAAGGTGGCAAGTACTACATATGTAAACCGATCTGCACAATCGCAGCAACCAGATGCTATATAAAAAAACCTGCTCATCAGTTTATGATACAGCAAAAATTACACACAGCGTCTTTAGATATGACAGCCCCTATGTATTGATCTTTTTTAGAAGCACTGAAAGTGTATTCCTTACCATGAAGAAAATGAAATAGAATCTCATTAGTCGATTTGTTTCTAAGTATTTATGGCTCCGTCTCTTCTCCTTCGAACCGTGATTTTTGCATTTCTGCAATCCATATTCCACACACTGGGT
Source organism: Tropilaelaps mercedesae (assembly GCA_002081605.1). Lineage (NCBI taxonomy): Eukaryota > Metazoa > Arthropoda > Arachnida > Mesostigmata > Laelapidae > Tropilaelaps > Tropilaelaps mercedesae. Next base: position 103 of record MNPL01014831.1, on the reverse strand, counting down.
GCGTGTTCCCTATCGTGAGCCGTAATTCATGTGTTCATATTCGTACATTCTAGACTGACTTTCTTTGTATATATATATATATATATATATATATATATATATA
>MNPL01014823.1:32882-57003 GCA_002081605.1 Tropilaelaps mercedesae | reverse complement strand
ATATATATATATATATATATATATATATATATATAAAACTGCGTGGACCGACCTACGAGTGTAATCGACACAAAATAAAACTTTGCGCTGATGTCTTGTACTTCAGCAGTAAATTATTACTTCAGAATTGTGTATGTGCAAGAACCATTCGTCTGCGTGTGTGTGTGCTTACCAAATGCCAATTATGGTGGTACGAATAAGGTTATATAATAAATCAGTGGCCGAAGTGCCATATACAAACGTAGGCTTATCTGCCTGTTTAGCTATGAAACCTATTTATTGGACTGTACAGCAGGCTTGGCTCCACTGTACACTTACTGGTTTTCAATGGTGTGCAAGCACGCCAAAGGATTAAGTTGTGATTCACTTTTCTGCGTTTACTTGTACTGTTACATAGAAAATGAATGGCCGCGTAATTATTTTATGCCTGTGTAGAGCATAGACAGTCTAAGAAAGTACGATGAGGTCGGTAGGGCGTAGGGAGCGAATTGATTATTTCTCCACGTGCGCAGCTTTGAGAACGGCCTGTCTATCGGTATATTGATTTAGCTGCACGAAAGGTTGTCCTGTTTGTATTAGCTAATAAAATATGTTTTTCATCAGATTCGAGTGTTGCATGTGCTTCAAGCTCCAACACTTTCTAGGCCACCGAGCCCCTGCGATTTTTCGGAAAAGACCATGTTCTTTGATTGGCAGTCATTTTAAGGTTGTTTGTCGGTTTATTACCCCCTGATAACAAACGTCAATGTCGGTACTTCCGTAGCTGGACGAGCGGAGTAATGCTAGCTTCTTGTTTACAGGTGGAGGTCTTCGTGGTAACTCACGGTGAATGCACTAGGATACTAGGCGATGCGTTACTCAGGAAATGTCAACTAAAAAAAGCAACCTGCGTTTCAGCAACAGTTGATTGTTGCTGTGCAGCTCGAGTAAACACACGTACACCCGTGAAAAATATCATGAGAATAGTAAGGCTTTATTCACGGTTTCTACAACGGAGTATGCTGTGGAAATAATAAACGTCATTGTGAGCCACTCGCGATCTCCGATATTGGCGACGGCTCTACTCGAGATATACAATTAACCGAACACGAACCACCAGCTGGTCAGCGTCCCGAGGCTCTTCCTGTCAAATGTCCTACATTGATAAGGAACTGTTATGATTGTATGGCTATCACGTATTTCCTGGAGAAAATTGTTGACCGGTTAACAAACGAGGTTGGCCGCTTACGGCCCGTACGGCGATGGACGTGGGTTTACAGTCTGGGCACTTTGAAGTTATCTTTCTCGAGACGAAGTGCAGCCATCGTTGACACGGGATCCGTTTGGTTAGTGTGCGCTTGTACGTCTGGCTCGCGGGTGCGCATAAACGGGTTGTAAGTGAGTTCTTCGCCTATCGTTGAGGGGATAGTCGGCTGGAACTTTTCCCTTTGCGAGCGCGCCCACGAGAGCTTGTCACTTACCTAAGCACATCGTGAATGCCCATTGTTAGCTAAAGCGAGTGGATTATTTACTGATGTCTCCGACAAAGCTTGCATTATCCGCCATTGTCGATACAGAAGGCTAAAGCTCTAACAAGCAAAACTACAAACTTTCATGTTTTTGTTATAATCATGTCTAAACAATTTTCATTTAGGTTAGGATACATTTATTTTCCTGTTTTTTAATTATCTAATTATGCATTAATTCGAATCATTTGTGACTAAGGCAAAACATCACATCGGTATTTAGTGCTTGGTCTATTAAGAAGTTTGCCACAACAAAAATTTCACTATTACTTCTCTAGAAATAAACATCGAGCGTTCGCCCCGGGCCCCTTTGAAAGGAACTCATTAGCTTAATAATTGAGGCAAACGAGGGCCCAGGTAAATGCCGTAATTTCTCTCGAGCGTACCAAGCGCCTGGCTACTCAACCTACAAATTGAACTGAAACAAGCGCATGTACCAATCAGAAGACCTTACCGCTTTGTTACCCGGCTCGACATGCAGCGCGAACTTCAAATTTGAAACAGTATATTCATGTCCATTGTAGACGCGAGTTTCAGGTGGAAGCGCGGCCAATTTGTCCATGGCTGCCTGCATCTGGAATTATTGCGTACAAAAAAATGCCTCGATATCTACTAGGGACACTAGCATGTCAGCTCAGCCCAGTGAGGTTTCTTCACACCTAACGAAGTTTGCCGTTTTAACCATTCCTCTCTGGCATCTACTTTCGATAATCCACCTGAAGCACACAGCTCGAATTTTTCAACAGTGCCGCTCATCGGATTGTAACGTTACGACGTTATCGCCTTGGGACTAATAATTTACTGATCAAGCCATCCATACCGGTAAGCTATCCTAACCGCTTAAAACTCTTTTTCAGCGATACGAACGCCAATTCGAATCGTACAGGTTTGACGACAGCCATCCACCATCAGGCCATCGTCACATCGTAGATGGTAGCTAGTCAAAGCTATCTTCTAGCACAGCAGAAAAAAAAACGACAACTTAATGAGTCGACCCACCTGCTGAGCTGTGCCCTCGAAAAACTTGCCACAGCCGGACGTGAATAGGGTGTCGCCCGTGAACACGACTGGCGGACGTGGATTCGATGAATCTGACCCGGCCGGTATGAAGTAGCACACGTGTCCCGACGTATGACACGGTGTGAGCAGCGTTTGCACCGTAAATGAGCCTGAAATAGCGGAAAAAACTAGGTAATACCACCATAAACAGTTGTCTGACCATCAACTGGAGCAAAGGGGAACCTAGTCGTAGCAACCATCACATATATCACCGGTGTAGACCACACACAGAATCGAGGAAGGCAGACAGGCCGGTAGAAAGAAACCAGTTTCGTGGGCCTGTTTTGGACAAGGTGTTTCCTGTAATAATGATGAGTGAATACACGAAGTTTTTGCCAAAAATAAAAGTTTGTCCAATATCTCAAAACAAATCGGATATTGACGACATTTACTGCGTGCTGATTATTTTGCTTGATGATGGTGTATGTCTTACAAGCCCTGTTAATAATAACGTATACCTACCCGTATATATACCCGAAACATCGTCCAGTTATCAACCTGGCCGAGTCGAACGCGTTTTCAATCGCAGTGACAATGAGAAAATATTAGCACAAATTTGTTCTAGATGATGCTCGCTGAAGGTGCCACGAGCCCATTGTCGCGGATGGGCCTGCGCGAAACTTCAAGAAACGGTAGCTACCAAAGGCAATATTGGCTCCACTCCCAAAGGTAGCTCTATAGGCTTACCAATGGTGATCTTCATATCGTCCCTATCGACTTTGTGGGTCAGTTTCTTAATTCGAGCGTCTCCACCGTAAACCCGCAGGTTCGGTCTCATTAGAAGAAGTTGCTCGTTGCCACCGGCGTGATCGCTGTGATGATGCGTCGTCAGAACGGTGGTCAGTTTCACCTGAGCGCTTTCCACAGCGGATATTACCTTCGATAATTAGCAAAAGACAAGCATTGTTGGAATAGTTTCACCGATATCGATAAGGGGCAATTCAAAAGCGGGCGCTTCTAAGGATGTAACGCTGGAATCGTTGGGAAATCAGTTTCTCCCGTTTGGAATTTTGCAGTACTTGCTGGCCCACTTGCTTCACGACATCTGCTGGGGCGTTAGTTCCTTTTTGCTTTTGTTTAGCCCCATATTCTAGATAGCGGTCGAACGTAGAACATCTACGTAATATACAATTTGAGAACATCTATCCTCTTCGACAAACAAAGTGGTGGTAAATTTTGGCACAAACTGAAGAAAACTAAGATGTCGGCATTTGTGCCTGCGTTTTTACGACCACATAGATGGTTGCTCTCAACCAAACTTACAATAAACACCTAGAACATACGTGGCCCGTGTGCAGTCACTGCCCACTCACCTTCTGCGGCTCAGCAGGATCGACAACCGCGGCTTCCTTGGTCTTCGGACAGATCACAAGGTACATATAGTTGTCGCTGAATGCCTCAAGAATTCGTACGTCGGCCATCGTGCGTTTTAGTAGTATTTCAAGTGATTCTGGTGCTAAACCAGCAGAACTCAACCAGCCATTGGAAAGCCGCCGCGTTAAATGCTGCAAGCTGCGCGCAAAACTGTAAGCAAAGGACATATTCCTCCAATGTTGTTGGATGTTGTTAGCACGGGTGATAAGCCGTCGTTGTGAAGGCAGCTGAGCAATAGCAGAAAGAATCTAGATAAACATGTGTGTACTTATTTGTCATCGTCTTCATATCTTTTATTCTTTATCGTCATATCATAGTCTAATGGGGTCCAAGACTTAACTCTAAATGACAATTAATCGTACGCTGAACATGTGTTCTAACGAAGCACCTGGCTACAGACATTTTCGAACAGAACCAACTCCTACTGGTACAATATCGATATAAACTGTTCAACACGTACGTCACAGCTGCACGGCTTTCAACGCAATGAGATTCTCACGCCGATGTGCGAAGTGTAGCCGAGATCTGCCGCTGGTATTTCGATAAACAATAGACTCCTAGAGTGGCGAGACCGGATGGATGAATTGGTCCCCTGACGTCGTCACGGGCGGTCCAATGAAGTCGGAGAGTGATTACGAACACAGTAAGTACTCCATAGAGTACAATTAGATCTCGCGATTTAGTGTCGACATCAATTCGTAGGGGTATATCAAGCAACGCCAGTCCAACTGTTAGTACGGAATGAAAAAGTGTGAGAATGCCGGCACATTGCTAACCACTACAGTAAGTGGTGAATTCCATGGTGAAGCTATGAATGAGCAGGTGGTCAGCAATTCGAATTGACGTCTTTCTCAGTTGTTGTGGGTCTGAGTAGGATGACTGCTTTGGCTACTGCTGTAATCGGTGGTATAGAAAGGGTGGCATGCCGCTAGGTGCACCTATACTGTGGAAATGATATGCGTTTTATTACTTAAGGAGACTCTCTGTGAAATCCGGCTAGGGAACCGTAGACTGGTCTATATTGACGTGCGAAAAGTGATGACTACCGCAAAAAGCAAAAGTACTAAAAAAAAGTACTTATCCAGCGCAGCGTGCATACTACGACTCGAAGGGGGCTAACCGCCCAGCCTATTTTACGGCGTTATCTCTTGAACTGTCACTTGTGATTGATGATATCTTGAGGTTACCCGTGCGTGCCGGTAACCCTGTGAGCCGATTTTTTCATGAGACGGTGCATATCATTTTGTGTTTCCATTTAAATTTATGTTATAAATATATTAAAACTGAAATGACAAATTTAAAAAGTGTTTCCAACTTCATTCATAGTCTACTCCAGCTGAAAATGCGAGGGATCTACGTAAGCAAAAGCCAAACGCGTCGTGTCGGTTAAAACAAAACCAACAGAATTTCCGGCATTTATTGACGATTATTATATTGTTGTTACCATTATTAATATTATTATGACAATTCAAGGCGTCCATCTGCGACTATAAATCGAATATCAGATGTAGTCTAATATCGACTTTCCGAATAGGCAAAAATTATTTTACACCGGAAGCAAACCAGTGCTCTTCACGGCTTATGATATTGACGGAGTCGGACGCTCTCTTACTTTTCTTGTTACGAGGCTATGGAACTGTCAAAACGTATCTAATAAATAGGATGCGAAAGGAAAGTCAAAACAGGACCGGGCGGAGAACTTCCGGAGCAGACGAACGGAGGAAAGGAGGCGGAAAACAATAGTATTATCGGCTGCGTAAACGAATCGGTGCCTAGCATATGTACGGTATAAGTAAAAAATGTTGCATCGTCGATGCCGAAGTCGAGGACACCGTTGACGTATTTAAAGATCGTAATGATGGCATGTAGAGCACTCGAAGTCATCAAATTGTCCTAACAATGAAGAGCTCGCGGCCTTCTGTCAATCAGGTCCGAAGTGTCAGCTGCAGTTGAGACGACGTGCGGGACCACGTTTGTTTTTGGGCGGGAGAGAAGCGCCGCGAGCTACGCAGGTCGCGCTTCTGTTCGCTCTTCGCCTAGAACGGGTCCGCCTATTTGGCATAGGAACCTCTCCAGAGGCCGGGGGCCGCGATCGAAGCCGGCCGTTGGCGAGAAGTCGACGCGGACAGGCCACTTCTGCAATCAAGCAACACGATGAAAGCGACAGCGAGGTTAGCGGCTTGTGAGGATCACAAGTGGCCTAGAAGAATATGGCTGCGATCGGATGTGGACGCGAGGCCTGGTCGCAAAGCAGATGCACTTTAAACTTACTGATAATATGTCGAAAACATTAGTCATGGTTTTTTACATCGCAGGTGCGCATGTGCCGGATCAGGGGCTAAAACTCGGGTGTCCACGATAAAAGAAAATAACAAATGACAGACAAAGTCTGTACTGCTCGTTTCCAGTCAACATAGACTGGGCGCGATATCGACTTTGGCATTTTCGCTCTTCGTTATCGACATTTTTGAATAATGAATTTCTAAGTTTTCGTTAAAAAACGAACGAGACCGCCTGATATCGTGCGGAAAACTTGCGTTAAACAAAGTAATGTAACATTGCAGCAAGCTCTCGGAGCGACCAGAAAGGAACGTGATGGCTGAAACTTTGCTATCTTGCTCGTCGGAAATGCTTGCTACAATGAGGTATTAGACATCTAGATATCATAGAGTGCTGCCGTATATCAAAAGTATCGAACGGCAGATCTGCCATTTGTTAAAATGAGGGTAGGAACAACGAAAATGCATCGTGAAGGTGCACCAAGTTGCCCATCGTAATAGAAGGAAATGACACCCGCGTCGGTGGCTCGGTAGGACAATAGCTGGTTGCAAAAAATGTAATTGCAGTGTTCACATGACCCTTTTGTGAGCTGACCAATAACCTGTTGGCATAAACTCTCTTAGTGGAACCTCTTGTCCACTTGACAACGTTGCCCGAGCAATGCGAGAAGTAAGTGGAAATTTAGTGTGGGCCTCCTCAAACAGTAATAGTTCTAACAACGAAGCTTCATTTATATATCTTGCACGGGATCTATGTTGTATTAGATAAAGTACGTACAAGTCTCCAGCAAACAAATAGCACCCTAACCGACTCATGGAAAATATACAAATGCGTGTGACCACATAGTTAATCCATTCTCAACTGAGTGGAGCCCTATAGGTTATATCGACAGCGTCGACCACGGCGAGACAGTGAGTTGAAAATTCAATAAGGAAATAGCTTGGACGACGTCAGCTGACTAAGTACTCAGACCGCTACGGCGTATTTGCTGTACTTGAACTTGTCGTTTGCCCCGAAACATTTTAGCCAAACCACCGAAAAGGGCCCGTGTGCATTTTGAGGCATTTGCCGGTGGCCTTTTTAGTAGCTTAATTTAAAGCCGAACTGGAGCGGCACGAACCTCCTGGCGACTCGCCCGCTAATGTCGTCGTCTTTCGTAAAGGTGCCGGTCCGGCGGACCGTGGCGGAGGTCGGTGAAGGTTTCGTGGAAGCCGTACCAGCTTCGAGCTTCTTCCGGCCTTCCTGGGCGATCTGGGTCAGTCTGAAATAATCCGTTACAGGTCAAGCGTTGAACTTTCGTACAGCATTTGATATTGCGGCTGAAAAAGTGCTAAGCGTTACTAGTGAACACGTACGCCAATTGGCGGTCTCTTAGCTGATTGGTAAATGGGTTCTTTTTTAATGAACCTTACAATGAACCTTCTTCGCATTGCATTTTCTGCTCTGATATTCGATATTGATCAGTTGACTGCTCGACACAGGTCAATTAGCGAGTGATTATAAAGAAAGGAAACTTATGGTATTGCTAACTTGTGCTGCTATAAGTTAGATGTGCATTTGGGAAGAATATTCTGTAAATTAGTGTTGAGAAAAGATAAATGATTAAAAACAAACTGGTCACTATGAAAACATGCATTTTACAAATATTTTTTCTTTTTAAAATATTTTCTTGAAAAATGTTGAAAAAAAAAATGACGAAAACCTCGTCCTTTGCAAACATCCTAAACAGTTGGAGATAGTTCTCGCCTTCATGGGCATTTGACACTTCAAGCGTGGCGAGATAATGGTCATCAACCAGCTCACTCAAAACACGTGGATTCTCCGTCACGGGGGGTACGCGGACTAACAAATATGAATGCTGAATAGGTTGGGCCTGCTCTTTGTACTGCGTATGGCAGATTAACACTGGCCCAATTTATTGACCGAAGCCATGCCAGTGCGCCCATCTGCTGTGAGTCAGCAATTGCCCCTGATAGAGAAAGACAAGAAAAATGTAATGCATTTTCCCGAGTGGATATTTTACGTGTCCAGAAATTATCCATTGATAATTATCCTCCTTCGAAGTACACGCCCGATGATATTCTGGCTACAGTACGGCGTGGAAGGCATCGGCAACGGCTCGACGAAGCTGGACCTCTCTAGACGTCTAAGAGATTAGATAAACCCTTTCTTCTCATTCTAAAAAAGAGATTACCGTAAGCTATTTTTACAAGCGATTTGTTTTCTACCTAACTCTGTTACGCCGTCAACAGATATTTCCGTGGCCGTCCTCAAGCTGTCACCAGTTGCCTTGGGAGTGAACCGAATTACGAAGCAGAATTGCTCAATACCACTGTGGTACGTCCCCAATCTCGAATCCCGCTGCTCTGCAAAGTGCAATGTGATGACATAGCCCCTCGGCAAAGCTCTTCTTTCGACGTGGCGTTAGCTCGTCGTTGTGTTGTAAATCGTTAACCGGCGCTAAATGAAAGCCCACGAGGGCCGGCTGTCTTTGAGCCGTCACCCTGCGTATGACTTAGTACGCGGCTGCTTAGAATCATAAGGAGGAAATAGCCGTAAGCATAACGCAATGACCACGTAAGCGCGGCATGGCTGCTGCGGTCCGGTGACACCGGTGACAACACCTGCGTGACAAACAGTGGCCCACGGAAACTCAAACATCGTTCGAGGTTCGAACACGTTTCGGTCAGAGAAATGACAGGCGACTGTTCGCTCGAGATGTCCCGTGTCTGGACGCTCGGTACGTAGAAACGGCTTGGCCACCGGTCGGGGTGTTCGCATGTGTTTACGAAGCTGGTGAAAACCGTGGCAAAAGGTGTGGCAAAAAAGAAAGGGTGCCATCGACAAGTGAGATGTTGATCAGCAGAAATAGGTGTGCCTACCCTACCAGAAGGAGATGAGACGTAGCCGTCGTTGTTGGGAGCAGCAACTAATATGGCCGCTGCTAGATATCAAGTTCAGGTGTTATTTTTCACAATATTAAATGTTGTCGATCGTAGCCAATGGCTGTGTGGTGAACTTCGTGTGTATCAATAGCGCGACGATTGACTTCATGTGGATATGGCGCGGCATAGCCATCAAGGCCATAGTAGGCTCGTGTGAACCAGATTCACTTTCATGATGCGTCAACGGAACGTTACGGGCCAATACGTGAAGGCCGATTTGTAGGTGGCTGCGTAGGATTGGCTGTGTGTGCTGGACATTTGTCCTAGTGCGACAGGCCGTTCTAACAACGGTCATAGTAAGCTGCTGTCGTTCCTGAATCACAGTGTCTCCTAGTGCTAATAGGAATTCGGAGATAATGCGAGAGTTCGACACCTTTGGGACGGTGGGGGGTATGGCAATATATAGGAGCACTGTGAGAAATCCTTGCCGGTCACAGAAGTGACAATACAAAGCGAGGTGGCACCGGCGTCAGTAGATACGGCTGAGTCGTCGGTAAGCAGCTCGCGGAAGATCGCGCAAATTCTGCTCTCTCTGGGTGTTGTTCGGGTTCCACGAGTCCTCCCAATACGACAGCTGTACACCATGAACATTCAACGTAGGTCACTAGATTGGAGCTTTGCTGCTAATCGTAGGCTTCTGTGTTACTGTCAACATGTACACGACAAGGCTAACATCAACCTTAATTCGTATCCAGCCAAATCCACTGGTTTAGGAGTGAGACGCATTTGAAGGGTGGCTTGCGTAAACGGGAAAGCCTCACATCGAGCGATGGCTGCATCCAACCGTCACAGTGACTTCGACCCTATCGGCGCAAACGCAAAAGTTGGAAATCTTCATCATGCTCAAACGAAAACGCTGAAGCCGAAGTGGTGATGGGCTGGTCTTCGGCGGAGAGCCCAAGTGGAACAAAACCGGCTCCAGGGTGTGCATAAGCTAATATCAGCTTTTTTGCGGCATCGAAGCCGATAATGCTGGAACATTTGTATCGAACCAAGAAGACGTTCACATCTTATTCACGATCATAGCCGAACCGCTAGCGGCGATATATTTCGTTGATGATTTTAACCCGTACCCAGATTCAGTCCATCACAGTCCCTACTTTCGATGACCTCTATCTGTCGTCACTATTGTACGTGTTCTCGGTGCCTAAACAACGACGCTACAATGCCCACAGCACTCGAGTAGATTTGAACGCCAGTTAGGGGGAAGGGCGGGGCGGTAAAACCGCCATACCGACACGGTTACCAGGAAAAATAGTTGCAGTTTACAGCTTTTTTACTCGACATGGTCTAATAGTCATCGGTTTATTTCCCCGTAGTGTTCTGCATCGCTCTGGTCGTTGCCGCGGAGTCTCAAGACAGGCACTGTTACGAGTGTACCTGGGACGCCACTACCGAGGTTTGTGTGCTACTTAGTAGTTTCGTATGGCGAAATTGAATGAAAGACATACGACTAAAGGCGTTGAATTATTTGCTCTGAGAAAGTCACCGAAAGGCTCTGGGCAAATCGGAGCTGTTTACTTGCCATATTATGTAGCGCTCCGCTTCCACATGGACGCGGTCACTAACCAAGCAACGACCCTTACACATAGACATACTCATAATTTCCCATTGCAGATCAGCGACAAAGAACGGAACCAGAAGCTCGACAAACGCGAAGATCTAAAAACTAGCGATTTGCCACAGAAATGGATCCTTCCTCAGTTACGGTATTTCGGGAAGGAGGTTCGTTAACCTGTCAAGGCCTTGTTGCCGCTAAAGAAGCTGTGGCTGGTTATGTACGGCCGTAAATATTTTGAGACATAAAGTAGGCGTAAACCCCTCAGCAAGCTGGCGCCATATAGCGCCTTTTGGTACTCCAGCGGCTAGCGGAAGTTCACGCCTCTTGCGTAGACACACGTTGAGAAAACTTTTGCCAAACAAGACTGGGTCTTGCGTTTATCTTGATGAGGGATTCCCGAATTTCGGCCGAGTGGAACTCACTTCCGAACCCGTCACAGGATATTCATTCCTTATAAACGTTTCGAAAAACCCAAGAAAAAACTTGAAACATGCGACTTTCTTCCTATCATTAGGTCACCACCCCATACAATTTTCATTAATTTTTCGTTGCTATCAGACATTTCCACCGCAATCAACAGATAACGAACGATTGCTTGTCATAAGCAGGCACTAACTAGATATCCAGAGGCTGCCGACCTGGAACGACTCTGCGGCAAATGCAAGCTTGAGCCCAATCGGGTGTGCGTGAAGTGGAAGTTCTACGCCATAAACAAGCGTAAGTGATACGTTTCCATTCGATCAAGTTCTCGCAGTTAATATTTTGAAGCCGCTGTTTCTTTCTTCGTTCCCATTGATCGCTCAGAGCCGATGATGTCGTCATCGAGACACGTTTTCAAGTGCTTGGCAGACCTTGTAGAACATGTTTCGCACAGTTTTATGCTGCTCTCGTCACAAAGACTGGGATTTCTCAACACTGACTGACCCCCTCTTACTGATTTATTCATGTCTCGGTGGAAACCAGCTTGAATATACTACGGGTAGCCTGACCAGAATGGGCTTCTCTTTCTACCTGCACACCCATGCAGTGAATTACAAACCCATCATCAGCTGGCTCAAAGTCGAAAGGGCTGACGACGTAGCGGCAGAGGGTAGAGCGTCACTGCACAATGGCCATCTTACTCGAGCGTGTCTTCTTCTCTCTGATAGATCACCCGTTTAACGTGACGTGGAGTTGTGTCAGTTCACTGGAACGTGGCTGCTTCGAGGAGAAGGCGGGCAAGGACCTGTTCAAGGAGGTCTGCCTTTGTGACAACGTGGACCGATGCAATCGGGTCCCCGGACAACACTCGACTATCTCGTCGTCGAGAGCACTTCTTGTGTTAGCCCTACTTGCCTACCGACTACTCAACTACCTCGTGCTCTAGACGACTTTTGGTAGCAACGAGGATTGGAACATCATTAAATAAACGCCCGTAACACATGAGATCATCATGTGCCGGATATATATATACACATCATGTAGAATAACTGATAATCCTATAGGCAGCTCTGTGAATTCGGAACGACCTTGGAGAACTGCTGAACGGCGGAATTTATATATAACGACATAAATAAAGCAGTTTTCACCTAGTATCATATAGCACAAATGGTCGTTGTAGGCGCTCTATATATTCCAGCCGTTCAGAGTCCAGACAAACGCTGCAAAGGTTGTCTAATATCAAATTAAATCATTGATTCTTACCGATTCAATTGTTATGCTAGTCCAGTATATAACCCTAGATAACTAGGCCTTTTCGTTCCCAACCCTGAAGAAAAAATAATATCTACATAAATAAGATCTACAAAAAAGATATCCGACCGATGTTTGGGGCGTAACTTCGAAGGTTCATAAAAGCTTGTGACGTTCTCGATCGGCGTCGTTAAGCATAATATTAAATTAATCCCTAAACTGAATAATTTGAATATACAGGCCAACAACGACACACAGGAAACACACAACCTTGCCAACATTCGAACCATTTCATTACGAGTTTCGTATACAAAACTGGAACGCCACCTGAGACGCGTCCTACGTCGGCGTCGATTGTGGCCAGTTAACGATAAACGGTAACCGGTGTGGCATCTCATCGAAGAATCAAAACAGGCCAACGTTCAATTGGGAGAAACAGGCGGTGTCCACCAGCTCGTCTGTGGTTTCTGTCGAAATAAATCTGAATTTCAGAAAGCAGCTTCGCCTTGCTCGTTACCATAGCCCCCACCCGCAAATCCATCCGCGTTTCTACTGACCGTTCGCAATTGTTACGACACTGCCTTCAGAGTCTCGAGGACAGAAGTCGGCACCGTTCTTCAGCTTGGACAGCGCAGCTCGATGGCCGTGCAGCTGAATTTGTGCACGACGCGTGCCTACCTGTTCAGTGCCGTGAGACTTCGGCGGGCCAACCTCGGACTGAGGGCGACCGGTTGGATGTTGCTCTGACGCACGACCGACGACGTGAAGTTCCTCGAGCCCGAGTAGCCGTTGTAGTCTGGCGGATAGCTCGACGTCGAAGGCGAGCTGGTCTCCCGAGTGTGCGCCTCGTACGACGGCGAGGCGCTCCGACGTGACAGTTCGGTGTCGGACGTGGCTGGTTTTAGCGTGTTTCGGGCCGCTGTTGTGGAGTTCTTCTTCGACGACTGTAACACAAAATGTCAACGATGCTAAGCGGCGTTTCGGTGTCTAGCGTCAATAGCCAGGATCGAATGTAACTGTTGTTCGTCAACTACGTAGCAGTTTTTCCTGTTGACGCATGAGCGTCTCTATCGTGACTGATCGTTCGGCACTCGCATCGAAATTAGCACCAAAATCCACGAACTCTATCGTTGATAACAAAAACAAAAAAAAAACAATATATTTCACATATCTTCTGGTATTCTGTATAAACGTTGCTTGAAAACGTACCTGTTTGAGTTATTCTATACACACACTTGTTTCTATATCATATTGAAGATCGGTCTAAACGCTGAAAATAATTTCAATCGACATAACATCTTTCAAATTGTTTGTTACTAGGTCAGCGTTCCAGGAAAAAGTAAGCCGATAAAAGCTTAGCCGCAAACGATCTCATCGCTGCTTGAGAAACGCTGTGCCGACAAGGAGAGCGTTTTTTACTTCTCCCCTTTTGATAGAAAGAATTCAAAGCTAAAAAATAATGCCAGATAAATGCAGTCGAAAGATAGTATCACAGCGATTGTCCATAAAAATTGTTTATATTTTACTCTAAACATCTGGTCAAATCTGGTCATTTATGTAGCTTTATAATGACATTGACGCCTTCGCTGTGCGAGTCAAGGCCACGCGCAGTCAACAGTGGCAGATGCCTGAACCCTGGGCGTCAGGCGGCCTCGCGTACGACACCGAAATGCTGCTGAGTAGAGACTCCTCGACGCTCCCAACCAGACGAAATGAAAAGGAAGCTTCTTTCCAAAGTGCCCATTCCCAAAAAAAAATGCTACCCGACACGATCCTCGAGCCTACGCACGAGTCACGCACACCGATGTCACGCTCGCGTGTCGTTCACCCGACCGGATCAGTCAAAGGCAGATATCGGCAAAGTCGAGGTACTCGTACATGCCCCGGCCCTCCTCATGCCCCCTCGTCGCATGAAGTCGTTACCTAGGCCTCCACCTACCGAAACGTTGTGCGAAGTCAGCGAGTGGTAACTTCGGCTCCGATTGCTGGTCGGACTGTTCATTCTCGTGGTGCTGGAGAGGTTCGCGGCGGCTGCGGCGGCGGCGGCGGCGTTCTGGGTCACCTGTTGCTGCTGGCGAAGTCGGACGGGAGGCCGCTGTTTCGCGGCGCTGCTGGCCGTTGCGCAGGCCGCCAGCGTACGGCGGGTTTCGGCCGTGTAGAGGTCGTCGATCGGGGAACGAGACTTCGGCCGGCTGAAATCCACCCAGAAGGTCATATAGCTCGTCATTGTGCACGAGAGGTGCGAGTATGACCGTACGTAAGATATAGACTTAGCGAAAATAGCCCAAGGTCAGATCAAGGTCGTTGCCGAGGTGTGCGCTGGGTTTGCGCAGTTGTCAACAGCGTCTCTGGCTAAAGTTCACGGAACAGGGCTAGGCTATGATCTGGCAAATTTTCTCCGAACCACAATATCTAGACAAACGCGAGTCCAATCGATCCTGAAAGGAGCATCACACTGAATCCAACTCCTGGCCGGAGTGCGACCATCCTATTGTCGCTGGCGGGGCGAATGTATCCGCCAAGGCGGACAGGATCATCATCCGTCCATCTCCAAAAGGACCGCTCTGAGAGAGCAGATAATCGGTTCCTCCCGTCGGAACGACTCTCTCCATCTCTCGGTAGCGACAGATTCGTCGCGTCCGGCGGCTTCAAGGCAGGGTCGAGCACGCGGCTAACGCGTAGAACAGACGACCGACGTGCGCGGTTGGTTTTGTCCAGTGCGCAAAAAGCGGTCGCACAGTCGTTCGTTGGGTGACGTCGGGTACGTGGCCCGACCGACCATCGCCAGGCCTGCACCGTCGGTACGCGCTTAGCCGCGTTGCTATGCCGAGACGCTGGCGACGACACAGAGCGACGAAGGCGTACGCTGAGGATCGTCACACGTCGTAATGTCGCCAGCGTACTGATGAGGGAAACGTATAATGCGTGTCTCGCGACAGGGATGCGCCGTCTGGGGGGAGCAAATTTCACGTGAAGACAACAGCACAGCGAAAATGGCGGCGGCGGTGGCGGCGGCGGTGGCGGGGGCGGCGGCGGAGGCGGCGAGAAGAGGCTTTGGAGTTGCGGCTGCACAAAAGGAGACGGATGGCCGCAGCGACCTGCGTAAAGTTCACTTTTTTCGGAGATAAGTTACAGTGGCATTGCAATTCATGGAGCCGTATCGAGTGAGTGAGGGTCGTTATGTGGCTTCAGAACAACGCTGAGTCAACACGAAGCCAACATGATTGGAGGTGAATTACTTGAAATTAGCTTGGATAGGGCTAGTTCATATGTACAAAGGAGATGTTGCTTTCCCTGGAGAACTGTGCCGACGCACATAAATGCTTCGGGGAACGGCTAAGCCCGATGATGTACGTGAATGACCTTGGGCGTGGCGAACAACGTGACGAAATCACGCTCAATAACGCATTCGCTTAGCTCAACGCCATGCCAACTCGTGAGTCTCGGACGCTACGCATCTCAGCAACGTCGGATCTGTGCGAGAAGCGCGAGTAAACGACACCCGAGAAATTGTCAACACACGACCAAGTTGTTGAGCAGCGGCTGTTCGGTGTCATCTCTGTTAGCAAACAAACAGCCTAGACACACACAGAAGCAACAACTTCTAAATCCGCGATCAACATTTTCGAGGGGTTCCGCCAAGATTTGCTGAAAGGTCCGTTCTCCAGCCCTTCTAATCGCAACTTCTAACCGCAATTGTTTGTTGTTGTTGTTGTTGTTGTTGGCGGCGGCGATGATGTTGAGTCTGTCGTTGTTGTTATTGTACGAGTAACGCAACAAAACGTTACTTACCTGATTGGTGAGGCGCTTTTGCTGTACGTGTAGTTGCTGTAACTGTTGTACTGGCCGCTGCTGTTGCTGTTGCTGTTGTTGTTGCTGTTGCTGTTGTTGTTGTTGTTGAATACGGTCGGCTGGGCCCTGCCGATGGCAGGCGGGACGTCCAGCATCTTCTTACGCGCCGAATAGGTGCTCTGAAGGTAGCGGGGAACCGCCTGCATGTCAGGAAGCGCTCGCCGTAGTGGGGGGATGTAGTCGGGTGGCGGAAGGGCCCGCCGATGGAGTTCGTCTGCAAAGGCAATCGTAGGCAACTTTAGGAGTGATCCCGCCGTGTTGACTGACCTGTTGTTAGGAAGTTGCCCGGATCTCTTGGACGGATTTAACGACTCGGGACGTATGAGCTGAATTCGCGTAGAGCGAATCATCCAGCCTATGGGCCGCCCTGCACGTCGATGGGCAAACGCACTTCATGAGGTCGGCGATCATCGCCGAACGAAGGCTCGCGCGTTCAGTGACTGTCGGCATGCACTCGTACGTGTGTATGCGGACGTTAGCCTGATTTTCGAAACCGACTCAAATTGCAGCCTTCGCACGCTTCCAATGGTCCGCACGATCAGAGCGACTCACCAACGACGTGTCTAAGCCTTCGTGGGGGCCACTCACGCTGGAAGCGTGTCCGACGCGGATGGATGCACAATAGCCAAACTCACAGCGCCGGTCCGGTCTCAGCAATGAACTGTCACTACGGCCTGGCTCATCCATTAACGCACAGGGCGAGGATTTCCACAGGGACGGTGCGCGCAGAGACGCTGTTCCCCATGATAAAATTAGATTCGACATGCTAGAATTAGAAATGACGAGCAGATGGCTGAACAGCGCACGGTGGCTTCTCTGAACGGCCGATGAATCGTAAATGGGACCCGTTTGTGAGACGATTCCGTTTTGGTAGGCGTGTCGGGGTGGAGTAGAATACAACGGCGCTGGGATGTAGCACAGGGAGACGTTTTGTGGTACCAACATCGCGCGTTGAAGAAACAACAACAAAAAGCAACAAAACTATGCAATTTTTGCCTTTGCTGGAATACGATTTTACGGTCGGAATAATGTTTAATGAAGCTTCGACACGTCGAGTGGAATGTTGGTCTGTTTGTGTGTGTGTGTGTGTGTGTGCGCGCGTTCATATATGTCTGTCGCACGGCTCAGTAAAGGGGAAAACGCCGACGACACGAATAGTATTTAAAGGTGAGCGTGTTTTTATTAAACAGGTTCGCATCGCTACATAGACGACCATCATGTTAATATCGGTTTACGTTGTCGTATTGTTACAGTCCAGTTACAAGAGCATTTTCTCACTCTGTCTTCGTGAACAGTTTTATTGGCTTCCATGTACGCGGTTACATGCGGACGTCATATCGGTGCCTTGATTCCTTCATGATCCATCACGATTACACAAAATGAGCAAAAACATTCGATCCGCAATTAGTAACACGCGTGCTCTTGTCGATAGGCCTTGAACAGCTTCGAGAGCGATGCGCCCCTTCTGTCAGCTTTTCTGTTTTCGTCCGTGACGAAACCCAATAAAGCACCGAAGAGCTGGCGTACGACTTCGTTCTCAGCTAAGCAAACATCTCGTCGCAGAATTACCCTAAAATCCATGAAACGCATTTTCTGTAGCCGGCCTGCACTAGATATTCAATTAACTTGCCGAAACGACCAAGCCCACCATCGGCTTTGTTCGACGCGGCAAGGGCACAATGCCCCTCTCTGTCATTTCGCGTTCGCTCGTGCCATCCAGCAACAGATTAGAATAATGACCGACCCGAGAGGACCGCGCACACAAACACACAATCGTCCGTATGCCGAATCTCGCTCGTTTGTTGTTATTGCGTAACGCTAAATTTTGAAATTCTGTCTTTCGTGGCGGCCGCGCCGCTTCGTTGTCGGCACATCCGATGTGACCAGGCGGGAGCGACTCGGCCAGTGACAGAGGTGGAAAGCACAGTCACGTTCTTCAGGGAACATGTCGACGTCAAGGTCATGGCGGTTTGTCTGCAGATGTCCGAGTGCTGTGCGTTTGACGACTCTGCCATAGAAGAAAAACAAACGTCATCATGGACCCGAGCAGCGATTGCAGAACTGTGAGGGACAAGGCCTCCAACCTAGCCGTCGTTGTCTGAGACGCGGCGGGGACGGCCTGTCACGACTACGCGAGCGCTGCGACCAGCCTAGCGACGCCGCCGCCGCCGCCGCCCAGCAGGTTCGCGTCAGCAACGCTGCTACCTAACATCCACTAAGTTATGCTGCAAAAGAAGCTATTAAATGGTTGGCACAACGAACGACGGTAATGGACAGACAGACGCTGATGAGACGGTCGTTCTATCTGGGGCGTATCTGGTGCAGTTACCATCCGACCTTTGTTGGACATTAACATATCCCATTAGCAATATCGGCTGAACTGGGTGCACGACAAAGGAAGTATCGCGGCCCTTTCTAATGCTATTGGCCAATGTTGAATGCGTACGCGCGGAGGTGGTGGTGGTAGAAGAAGGCCGAAGTGTTTCTAGCTGGTGGTTTTCGCTCCAGCGGACCTCAGACGGGGGAATCTGATTGAAATTTCTTGTACGTTCGTAGGCAAAGCCTCGACTGTCCGACCGGTTCACAGTGGAAAACGTGGCGTGTTCTGGTGACGCTGGCGGCGTTCGATCAGGCCTTTTTGGCCGAGTGGATGGAAAAATCGTTTCCACATTGGCAATTACTAGAACAATGCGCGGTCGCATAGAGAGGACCGACAAATGCTTGAGCGTTAAGGCCGAAAACATTTTCAATTGAAATTGCCGCTCAACAACAATGCGATGGCGTCACGTCAACGTTGTTCGCCACATGATGTGACAGCAGCAAAAATATCAAACAGCAACAAGAATGCGACATCAACGACAACGGCGACGGTTTAGGCGAGAACGACCGTTTTCGCTACTGCCATCGCCAGTGGGGGGGTGCCCGACCTCAAGGTTCGTGCGGCCATGCTCGTGTACGGGAATATGAACGCGACTGAGACAAAAAGAACGGCCATGTACAGGTGCTCCAGTCTCTTATGCACATCGGACACCCAGAACTGACACAGAACTGAAAACGTTGATGACGATTCGCCGACGTCCCACACCATCGGCGTCGTTGTGTCGATTCACTGCTGGACGGGGGGCAGAAGATCGTCCAGCTGGGCCATCTTTTGCGCGGAGGCTGCCCCGGTTCAGGCAGTTGTCGCGTCCCAGAGACGAACCACTTCCGATCTGATGTTTTTCTTTGTTTTTCTTTTCGTATCTCATCGCTCTTGGCGTGCAGCAGATGGTGGTGGCAGAAAACGACTGCCGAAGAGAAGGGACGGGTTGAGGCGGTGTTGAGCGCCGCTGTTGTCCACCTTGTCGGCGGACTAAATGGGCTGCGTGGGCTTAAGATCCACAGAAGTTCTTTTGTGTCGACACTGTTTAGTGCCGGGTGTGTGCATCGGCACATGTGCACCGAGGTGATACCACGGGCACGAGGTGATATCAGTCGATATTCAGTTTCAACGAACGCCAACCCTCGTCCACGTTTCGATGGACTAGATCTTGTTGCCCTTGGACGTTCGTTGTTCCATAGAAATGTTGTCGGCTACGAACGCGATGCTCGACGCTCGCATTTACGCTTTCTCCGTCTGGACACAGTTGTTTTTTTCCTATTTCACTCAATGACAAATTGACGCGACGTACATGTTCGATCACCGCGGCCGACGAGCCCTTCTCGACGAGCAGATTTCTTCGTTCCTAAACGGTTGCCTAAATCGACAGACGTGACCCAGACACGATTTGGTGCTGAATTCGGCATTTAGATCTCGTTCTGCTGTGTGGCAGTTGATATCGCTGTATTAGGGATAAAATCCTAGGCATAAGGTTTTCCTTCCTGTATGTTCTATCGTCCGATTTGCCGAGGCAAGGACGAGTCAGTCGTCTTGAAATTGTCAATGGCGAGAATGTTATGTTCGCGTTCGTTTCATCTGGCGCTGAAGAAGGTCAGTTTCGCAAGCAAGAACATTCATCATCATGGCCATTTGTGTGGTTATAGTCCCATCGAGCTGTGTCTGCTCCGTTCTGTTCCATAGAACGAACGAATATAAACGTCGCCGTGTGAGTTCTTCACAATAAACAACGAACGCCTCCAATGACTTGAAGCCACCCCGATTCGAGAGCCATAGAGAGACGATGAAAGCGGAAAAATCATTATTCGATTCTTAAGGCTGACCATGAGCGAACATCTAGCGTTCATTGTAGCGTTCTTCTTGTAGGATTGTCTCATAGGAAGAATTATGTCGTAAATGTAAATGCGCAACGGCAACGATCGAGCTCGTGCACCGACGCGTCTCCTACGGTCGCCTCAAGGCGCACACGAATGCGCACAGCTACCGAGTTCGGCAAAAAAGAAGCGAAAAAATCGATGCCTATTTTCCTTCGAATTCGAGATTTACCGTTACGTTCGAGCTGAGAGCTCCAGGCTAAAAAATAAGTTCAAATAATTTTATCGGTTGAGAAACTCTGAATGCCGAATTTCCTAGAGAGACCACCGGTCCGTAATAGAGGATGTTGTACAACTACTGAACAAGGTTGACACAGCACTTCGGTGCTGTGTTTAGCGCGCGCGCGTGTGTGTGTGTGTGTGTGTGTGTGTCTATACGTGCGGAATTCCAACGTAATCGATTCGTGCTTGTCATCGATGTCTACAGTAAAATCAACCTGTTTTTCATCGCATCTGTTTTCGCTGTATTCAAAGTCCATCATGGCGCACCCGGCCACTGCGCACGGCGTAACCGACGCCCAGTTGATTGTCGATGAATTTTCTTTGCATACGAACACGCGCAAAGGCTAATGATCTACAATAACCTGTCCTGATCTCGTCTTCCACGCGAAATTAACTACCGATCCATCGGAATTTCACCGTGACGGACAAAACGGCCGGAGGCAAACATCGCCAGAACGCCGCCAACCGTCTAGCCGGGCTCGTCTGTCCGGCCGCCCTTCGCTGGGCCTGACACCGGCGCCCGAGTCACGACCCCCCTTCCCGCCCCAAAACGAATCAGGCCTGAAAGTCAGTCATGACCGAACAAGGACGGAGAGGCCTTTAGGCCGCTCGGTTTTTACGTAACGAACGGCGCACGGGGCGGGTAATTACGTAACCGAAGTAGGCCCTCACGCTCGATGTAGGCCGATCATGGGGCGGTGCGCTAGCCAATGGCGAAAATCTTCTCGAGTCGAACGAACACCCAATGAGGGGTCCTATCGTAATTTGCATTGGAGTCACATTGGAGTGATTGGCCGCTTGTCACGAAGTTGGCTGGCGTGCGTCGATTGGCCGGTTCCATCGGCTGATGATGAGTGGCAGATGCCAATTGCCGACGAGAAAGGGGCAAACAGTGGCCAAACAGGGACGAGAGGCTCTTGAGGTCCTCGAAAAAGTATGATGAGTCTTTTCGATTTCAAAAATTTGTTTTTTAACGGAACGGCACTTTTTTAGCGGTCAGTGATAGTTGCTCAATGCTGGGTGGAAGATTCCTGTTGGCGGTATGTTCTTCTCGCTGATTGCGTTGAAGAACGCTTTTGGAGCTTCACGTTACGTCTATAGTTGGCTTGCCAATAAATAATAATAATAATAATAATAATAATAATAATAATAATAATAATAATAATTCAATAACAATCGTAATCATGATGAGTGTCCCAAGGAGGATGTCGAGTAAAACAATAACGACTAATGAATCGAGCATTAATTACACAAAACATTTGTTTTTAGCTCCCTGGACGTGCGATGGACAAACTTCGAGGTCGATGGACATTAAGAGGTGAAAACTTGAACACTTTGCATATGCAGGGCTTCATTGCTTCAGATTCGGCCTTCATGCACTGCTGATCCGCTCGCATTTATAAACGAAATCGCGACAAATTTCCATCGGTGCCAGATGCCAAGACGTTTCGCCCTTTATCACAGCGAATAAATATTGATCTATATATGAACGAACGGTTCAGTTGTTTCTGCACCAGCCATGCCGACCCAGACGTCGACGAACCGAAGCGATTCGAGTAGCCGTTGCGCGTTACGCGAACCGGAGATGACGGTCGCAGCAGCAGCAGCAGCAGAAATGTCTGACGGCAGGGTGACGTCGCGTCAAGCTGCCACCGTGCATGAGCGTACAACGACGAACGCGCATGAGCGATGCGTTTGAGAGGCATTTCGATGCCGCGTCAAGACGGTGCCGATTAGACTGAACTAGCGAAAAGCGGCGTCACCAGTTAGAAAGGTAGTCACGCCAATGACCGAATGGACGTCCTGGCACGAGCGGCCGTGGGAGTGTTGGTTCGCCACTGCTCTGACGACACCAGCGGGGGGGGAGGCACGTATTTACGTGACGTAGCTGTCACTTGGAAACTTCCATATTCACGAGAAGTTCACGTCCAGACGTTTCCTACCCCAGCGCCTGTGTTCTACGCGGATGCAGCTCGTGACAGGCAAATGTCACGTTAACACTGTGAACTACGCCGAACTGTGCCGGAGCGCACTCAAACCTGTCACGTTTCGGTCAGAGCACACTCATCTAGCCAACGCGATTTTCACAAACGAACCCAAAAATCACGTTCCTCGGAGCACGGAACTTTCCGATAGCGTCACCACATCCGACCGGTCCGTTTCGAGCTTGCGCATTCGAATAAGTTTGTTGCCGTTGATCTGATCTAGCTCATCTGAAGACCCCATCGTGCCAGCAAAGCGTCCGTTACATTGTCGATGGCCTCATCCATTCTGTTCCCCTTCGTCTTTAGGCCATGTCCGACGGCAACTGAATTGCCGTTTCGACCTAATAGGCTACCGCTATTTAGTCGGTAGTGACGCGACACGCGCGCGCATCGACCTTGGACGAACACATTCGGCACATGGCCACATGTTGACACCAGCCACACTGATGACGATGATGATGATACCAACCCAGAGAGTTTAGCATATCCGGTCGCTGTCGACGAACTCGTCACCTCGGAGCGTCCTGTCGCCGTATCCGAACAAGATGGCGACACCGAACAGGTTGAGCCTGTCGGAACACGACGGCCTGAGTGGCGTTCGCGAGCCGATGAACACGACGCCCGGTGGCGAAGGAATTGAAAAATGCCTTTTTCGCCTGCGGCTGCAGAAGTCCGACGCGGACTCTGTCATCGACGGCCGACTCGTGAGCGAGCCACTCACGTTCGTGACGAATCAACCCGACGAAGTGCCGAAGGCGACCATTTGTCGAATCAGTGCGCCGCCATAGAGGGCATCTGCAACAGCGCTGGGTCGCGTAACGCCTCCGGCAAGGTCATCTAGCGACGTTCGCTGAAGGTTAATTCGGTGCTGGCGACTCGGTGAATCGTCGTCGTCGGGTCGCTGAGGTGGGCCGGCTGTGGGTCAAAAAGCCCCGTCGGCGCGGGCGAACTGGTCCCCGTGGACGAGGTCCTACCGTGCAAGGTTTGCAGCTTGACCACGATTAGGGAGGGTGTTTGGGCCTACGTCGGACTATCGGGCGAAATTATCGATTTTCAGTTGGTTGATGGCGACTTTTTGCCCCTCAGCGCGTCGTTGCGCCATCTGATGTGGCCGAGCAGACGCCGCCACTCAGCTCCCGGCGTCGACGCGGCGTTCTCTGAGTGGGGTCTTCGATTAGCAGCGGCTTCGTAGTCAACGTGACGAGGTGGCGATAACGTAGCTCAGCGTCACGCGTGCCGGCCAGCGGAATCAATGGCGGCGATGTTATCCGCAGAACGTCAATCACGAGCGAGCTGGCCGACGAAAATAAACAATCAGAACCAACACGGCCATATTAGAGTACGAAAAACCTACCGCTCAAGGTCAGCTCATGGCGCTCTTCAAGCCGTACTAACCATGCATTACGGCGGAACGTC
>MNPL01014823.1:0-18932 GCA_002081605.1 Tropilaelaps mercedesae | reverse complement strand
GCAAATATTAACCGACGAGGGGCCTGCGTCGTCGTCATGACACCACCACGACAACGACGACGACGACGGTAGCGTGTACCCGGTGGGAAGACGCGCAACCACTTGACGTCGCTCTAATAAACATCAGTGGCGAAAAGCGGCGAGGAAAACGGGAGAAATAGTGCAGAAGCTGGAAATAGAATAAAGCTAATGTTCGGTCGGCAGGCTTGTGCTGCTTAAATGGTGTCAAATTAGACCGCGCAGGTTAGGCCGATGCGACGAAGGGCAGGACGACAAACGGAACAATGACTCTACAAGTTACCTAAAGATGAGAGCTCATCGGGGAATGGATGTATTTGTTTGCAGATTAATGATAGATTGTTGCGTCAGCTCGCCATAGTAGTAGTTGGGCGTGTGGCTGAGCGACTAATGCGCGGTCGGCGTCGTGAATGATCGAAAATCGGACAGTCGCTCTCATCGTAATGTCACTGGCGTTACACTACTAGAAACTCTGCTGCGATTTTGACTTCGACGAAGGTAATTTTAGTAGCCAGTTTACACAGGAGCGTCCGTTTGATAGGACTGGAAACCGTACATGAATAAAAACAAAAAAAGCATCTTATTATGGAACGAAATCACTGAAAAGCAAACACTGATTTGAGGGGGTGTTCAGTACTGTTGTAAGTGTAGAGGGTACTTCGAAAATTTCCAAACTCCCACCAAAAAGTTTATTGACCAGTATTCTAGCGGCTGGTGGAAATTATATGATTTGTTTGTAAGTCGCGCGTAGAAAGCTTAGGCAGTGCCGAAGTATTAAACTACGATGCGTCAAGAAGTAGCGTGAAAATATACGTATAGAACAAGCGTTTCGACGCATACGAAATGTTCCAAACTGCTAAAGTTATCACAAGTTATCCATGTAAGCGATTTTCATGGAGGTCTTTGAATTACCATTATACTTTTATAAAAAAAAAAAAAACCATATGTTCCATACACTCTCACACAAAGTTTTTATATTCTCCTGCATGAAAACACAACATTTTTGCCACGCATTGAACTGCTAATTAAACATTTCGTTCGACAATTTCGCGCTTAATTTTAGGCATTCCAAGCTGAAGCTTACTTGTCCAAATGGATTATTCTAGGGCACGTCGGTGAACAGTTCAGGAGACTGAAACAGTAGGAAAACACGCTATTTTTTCAGTACTCGTTTCAGTTATTCGCACCGCGAGCTACCGCGCTATTGAATAGTTTCTCTTTCTAACGGATAACCATCGGTTTGATATATAACTCAAACACGTTTTTTAGCGCGATACAGTCGAAAATAATGGAAAGGTGAATTCTAAGCTTGAAACGGGTAGAACCCCCAAAAAGTTTATTTAGGTCGCACAAAACCCGACATTGATTTTCGTTGTCTGTTGTAAAATAATCGAATAGTGTCTACAGATATTCGACTCTACACAGCATACACATGGATACGCATAGACAAGGTCGTATAGAAAGGTTTACAGGCTCTAGGCCATGACGAGCCATCACCAGAATATCCGGCGTGCAGAAAATTACATTTCGTTTCATCGGATCAGTGTTTCATCAGCCAAACAGATTCTTCGCTTCGAAGCAGAAGCCTCCAACTAAGAGGCGAGTGGAACTATGCATCGAGGTCCACTGTCTTGGCGACGTTTTATGCTTCCGTACGACCAAGGATGAGTAAATCGACGAGGCTCATCGTGAAGGACTAGACGTACACGGTGACGCTACAACACACTTAACGATTCCCTGACAACTTATTTAATCTTGCCTTTCCCCATGTCGCCACAGCCAACTCGCTCTATATGATCGACACCGCAAAACTCCACAGTATAACTCCGCGGTAGTACAGAACCCCTCCTTTGCCCCAATCTCCGAGGGCGGCTGTCGATGCTCAAACGTATCTGTACGGGGCGGCCAGCCCACCGATGGCCGCCGGATATCTGGCGTACGGCGAGTACGGCAGAGGTGCTGGACCAGCGACAGCCAGTGGAGCTGGAGCGATCCGCGTGACAACTGGTCCGGGGGCGGCGTACATCGCCGGGGCCACCGGAGTGGCAATCACCGGCGCGGCTACCACTCTCGCTGGCACCGCATGGTTGATATGGCTCTGGTAGGAGTATGAGGTGATGAGTGGAGCGGGGGCGGCGGCGGCCGCGTAAACGGGCGCTGGCCCTACGGCCACCGCAGGGGCGGCGACCCTCGCGACCGGCGCGTACGCCGGTCCCACCAAGGGGGCGGCGTGATAAGCCGGGGCGGCGACGGCGGGCGGTGGCGGAAACGCGACTGCTCGGGCCCCTTGTGGAACGATGGGTCCAGCAGGTCCGTAGTTTAGTCCCGCCGGAACCACGGGCGCGGCTGACGAGGTCGTGGCGAGTAACGTCGTGGCGATGAAGATGGAGCAGATGAGTGCGTACATGGCGGATCCGTATTCGCGAATGGACAAATACGAAATGAAGGGTGATATGCAGAATTCGGTGGAACGAGCACGACGGCCGAGCACGATGAGGGCAAATCGCGAACGAAGAACGATGGTTTACAAGGGCAACCCAGGAAGGCAGGGATGGCTCGATGAAGTGATGGGGTGTCGAACCCTGGCGAAGCTTATATGTTGATGTATTCCCTGGAAGCCGTGACGACCGCTGGTTGAGGAGGCGGCTTTGGGGAAATGGACGTCTTACTGGCACCCTACACAGACTGGGAGGCACCAACTGCCTCAGCTACCGGCTTACCGATTACTCGAATCGAGCCGTACGGCAGATCGGGATCAGGTGGTTGGTATCGTAAGCAAAATGTACCGGCCCGCAAGGCCGGTAATAGTGCGAATCGCGAGCTGGAAAAAGCCGACAGTTCCACCGTAAGCATAGCCGTAACGAAACGACTTAGATGACGTTTTTCTTGCGATCGATGGACGTCAACACCGGTAGCTTGCGTTAGCCTGGCTGTGGAGGGATCGCTCGGTGCTTCATTAGCATGCGCACCCAGTTGGCCCTGGCGTCACTCGGGAAAAAACCTTATTCTACTGTGTGATCAAGCTAAGTATGGTTGATTGACACACGCGGTTTGGCTAACCGGTTCAGCTTAGCGTTCGCTAGCGATGGGGTGCCGAAAAGTGTCGGAGAAAGTCTGCCCGGGCTGACGGGTCTGACATATATGACGAACGACATTCTCCCAACTGCGTGACGTAGCGTCCGCTGCCAGTCGAATAATCAATCTGTAACAAACAGAACCATGTAATCAGTAGAACGATGAACAGTCCCATTTGTGGCTCTGTGATGAACGGATACCACTTTTATTATTATCTTTGCCATCATCATTATTATTATATGTAGAAATCATTATTATTATTATATGTAAGGAGGGCTGAAGATGCAGCTGAACACGTTTGAACAAGCAGCTGCGGATAATGAACCGCAGAGAAAATGCCCCTTTTTGTAGTTTGAACGAAACAACAACATATTGAAGCTGTAGGGGTATACCAAAATACGCTGGAACGAACTCAGCTACAGAAACGGGAAAAGTACAACAAAGACAATTTGACCAAACATGTCGCCGTTTACATGTAGAACATTACTAGCAGTACAGCGCTAAAGAAACATTGAAAGAAAAAAGCAGAAAAAAGAAAACATACAAAAGAAAAGAGCAAATCTTTTTATGAGGAGAGTAAAATACGTCGTACCAGTAGAGAAATTGTGGTCGAGGTTTTGTGCGAGGTTTTTCAACGTTTACCGTTTAGCAATTCGTCCGATAGGGGGTCAAAGCCGGATGTCTTATCGAGCAATTATACCTAAAACACAGGTGATTAACAGAGCCAGTAGATAATGAAATATATAATTTCTGTCCCCCTATCCCCAAACAGGGTCAAACGTGCGTTTCTGTTGTTTTCAGTTGTGTGAGTGTGTGTGTGCGTTTATGTTTTCACTTGTGCTATATGTGCTGACCGGTGTTGCTTTGGTATTGTTTAGCCGTTAGTGGTGTTTAAAAAACTCTGGCAAGCAGGCGTGGGTGTCAGGCTTCTGTTGTGTCTTGCTGTTCATAGCTAACGGCTACGGTCAGGTGCGAAAACGCAATGCTTTGCCGGGTGCCGAAGCAGAAAATAGATTTTTCCATCTATACGGCCCGAGCCAGCGCTACAGGCTTCTCATTAAAAAACCCGCCCGCCTCGCTTCGACTCCGCTTATTCAATTACTTGACCCCGATTTCGTGCTCGTAGTGGTGGTCCACACCAAGCGACAGATGTCGATGCGAAATTCCTCATTTCTGTGTCTGCAACAAAATAACAAGAGTACTTCAATGGCGCACACATTCAGGCGAAAAACGCCCGATATTTAGTACCGAATATTATATATATATATACAATATTTAGTACCGAATATTATATACATATATATATTGGTATGGATTACCCAAGGGGTTGTACGGGTAGTTATGAAATTGTTAGGAGACAGAAATTTTACCCAACTCTTAAACTGCAATTGCTTCAATATCATCGCGAAAAGGCAGCCGAAGTCCCCTTAGAACAATTATAAAGCAGCCGAGAGGAGATGAGGGCTTATTTAGGTCGTAGCCCAAAACACAGCACGGCCACAAACCTCGATGTGTATGACCATTCTTTTGTGGGACAGACACAAAACAGCAACAATTGCTATCTAGCAGGCACATGCATATTCCAATAGGCATGTAGGCGTCGGAAGACAGCTCGTCGTACATAGATGTCATTCCACCCGGTTGGGTGAAGATCACTCCAGAGCCTCAAAGATGGTCTAATGATCGAATCTTATGCACGTGCCAAGCATCTCCCATGGGGCCTACGATGTCTTCGATAGCTACCAGTCCTCCCTCCCTCACGGGCTACCCACTCGGGTTTCAGTTTCGACTATACTCGGACGCGCTATCGCCGTGTCTAAACACCGAACGATCACTAAATAGCGAAAGTGTCAATTCGCGCGGCTATCCATAATTCATACCGGCTTCGACGTTGTTAACCTTCTGTCAGATGGTCGACGAAAACCGGATTTGGCCTAGTCATTCGCGTGAGCGACTACGTTGTCGTTCGGGGGGCCTGTCTACGCATTCAAATTTCCGACAGGAGCCTTGCCATCGACGGAAAACCGACGAAAAAAAGTTTATTTGAATATCGCTAGTGGTGCTGCCGGTGTATTTGAACGGTCCCGCGTCCGTATTCCCAACGACCGGTAGGCCGCCCAGGAGCCTACTTACCAGTAGTCACGTACACTTCTGCCGATTTGTTGCTTATGAAGGCGCGAAGTACATTTGACTTGAACGGTTGCGTATATTTTAGCAGAAGGCGTTAGGCCCTCAGGTCGAACCTTCGGTTGAGGTCGATTATGGATCTTGTCGGGTCGATGACACGTCAGATTTCCCAGCAATTCACTAGCGGTTATTGCGTTTAGCTAGCGCGAATATTGTCACGCTTCTCGTAAGAGAAAAGCAAGCGAATTGTGCTGTGTCATTATCAAAAGCCGATTGACATCAAACTGCTGAGACGTTTCAGTTTCAGCAAGACACTCAACTTCGCAAATTGTAAACCGAACCGAGAGGGTACCACGTTGGTAAATTTTAGTCACAGCAAATGTTGGCCCAGTAATGGAAAAATATCTCTTCAAGTACAAACAATTTGACAATTTATTGATTTTCGACAGAAGATGGATTTTTGTTTGAAACAAAAAGAGAGTTTTCGCCGCGATCAGTTAAACCCTCTTAGTTTTCAGACAAGTCGAAATCATTTCTGTTCGGATGACGCTTGTGGTTTCATGCCTCCGTGAGCAGAATGTTCAAAATCAATTAATCGATGAATAAAGAAACCAAGAGTTGTCAGCTGAGTTTTCATTTTTTTTCCTTTCTTAGGTATCTCCTGACCATGACATTCCTGCTGCTTGATTAGCTGATACAAGAAAATTTATGCTAGACTGGACGATGATACTTCTGAGCGCAAGCAACGTTTGTCGCAAATTCGTCCCTCGAAGAGTTCATTAACAAAACTTGATGACATTCCCTCCCGAGAACAAAGGCTAGACAGGCTCAATGAGTGCGAAATGCGTGGCGCCAGACCAAGCGTAATAAATTATAATGGCTCGAGGAGCTGAGAGAAGCAATCAAGAGGCAACGTTTTATTTGTTTGTAGCCTTGCTAATAGACAAATGAAGGGGTCTATATACTATGCTGTGGTAAATACATTGACAGCTACAAATGGCAATCGCTTCCCATCGATTATCAAACTCGTTTGGGAAGGCTGCTCGCCAGCGATAACAAACTAGCACCGCTTTCTGTTGGTCAGGTGAAGTATGGCTCAAGCTCGGCGACTTAGCGGCTTCGCGCGCGCACCTTACGACCGGAGGTGATCCGTAGGTGCACAGGTTCGATCCCCGCCGTTGCACATGCACATTTATGGGGTCCGTCTTACGAAGTAATGCAAAAGCGGTACCATGGACGTTAAGCGTCGGCCAAAACGTCAAACGAAACTAAAATGTCGTAGCTCTTTGCCGTTTTGTGTATGTCTCTGGAATTATTCCTTTGGACAATGCCCACAGCGATCGTCACTATGCTATCGGAATCTCTCGAGGCATTTGGGAATATATTTCCAACACAAAGACACAAGAGGATCGTTTGCATTATGTATGCCCCACATTGGTTTAACATACCGCCCCAGATGTATATGGCGAGACGGCAGTGTACAAGAAATTGTTCCTGACAGATGTCACTGCTTTACAGCCCCCTTTGATAAACCCCTTGATAAACCAATGCCAATAGTGAAAGCTATCTCGTAAGGTAGAAAAACACGCCTCTGAATTACTACCTCGTACTGTCCAAAATGCGTTGTTACACCAAAGCCTTCATTTGCTGACTTCAATTGTGTCGTTACCATGAGGCCGAGTTAGCACTTTAAGTTACTACATCTTACATATTCTAATGCAAAAAACACCTCATATTTCATGCTCACACTAAGATGCTACGTAGAGCCGTGTATATTGGCTTCATCCAACGCGGAATACTCGTCATTAAAACGCTCTTTGTTTTTCAGTGGGAGGGTGCCCAGCCGCTTCGTGACACTCAGTTTGCTCACTAGCTTAACCCAGTAGTTCCGCAGTAGAGATATTTGTTCTGTGTGTTCATTTTGTTCAATAGGAACGTCATTTAGATAACGGTGGTCAGTTGATCGACGTCTACGCGACCTAGGCAGCGATAACTTCCACAGGCGCTTTGCTCTTTGTGAGCTCTCATTAGCGATGCTCGACAATGTTTGCGCACGAACTCGGTGTCAACTCAATTCGTTCTAGTGGAGGATGGCCACTAGAACGAATAGTAGTGGGCGCCAAGAAGGGCCGCCCACGAGGGCGCGAGACTTTCGCTCCGACACACAATAACGCGTGTTTGTATCGCAACAATAGTTTAGGCTCTCTGGGGGCGGCGGCAGCAGCAGCTGCGTTTCTGCACAGCTTGTCACGTCAATAAGTCAAGGGTTGCGTTATATCATTTGGGGTTATTGCTGCCAACGTAAGCGGCCAGCGGCGCGTTCATGACGCGGCCATGTTGTTACGTCGAAGTCGAGGAAACACAATCAGAAATATTTTCTCTCACATGGCTCTGGCAGCCAGAAATCTCACCCTCTTCAGCCCCCCACTACTCCCAAACTCGTTATCATCACGTAAGCGAATCCGCATCCTTTTGTTCCCGTAATAGCTTGCATAAGAGCAGGCAAACAAATGGAATACAAAATATGTAATTAGAGCAATAATTTTTTCTGCCCCGTTGAAGAGGCGAGGAGAATGGTTAGAAGTGGGCCTGGGTAGAAGCAAATGGTAGAAGCCGGTCCGGCACCTGATAGGCGGCGCTCGAGGGACTTATAAAGACCAGTGGTTTCGACACCCGTCAACACATGCAAATTGACTGGCATGAACAAGCAGATAACGCTTTCTTCGACTCAATAGATCACCAAGACAATCACCAAGACAAGGTACGAGAAATGCTTCGGAGCACGGCCCAAGAGTGCTGAAGGTTACGCGTGCTCCATGGTGTCATCCTGCGGCATGTATGGCACCCGCGGTCGATAGATCGCGGGGATTTTAGTGAAGGTCATGCGTCTCAGACTGAACACCAGTAACAGTACCGAACGGAGTGTCTCACTCTCCAATGGGCGGCCTCTTTTTAGCTGTGGTAGAGCAAATTCGCGAAGTTTTTTCTTTTTCATGTCTATTGATTCTACGTAGTATGAGGCCACACAATGACCCAATGCGGCACCGTACAAAACATATTGGCATCGTCAAGATGAGGTAACAATTTCCTGCGTTTTGGCGAATTCGGTGTCGAGAGAGAACGAAATAGGTTGTCACTTAGACAGTTTTGTGATTTGATGTGCGTTACAGTGATGTGATATGTGCTTTTCCAGCTCGTACTTAAACCATCAGCCGCGTACGCCATCAGCGCTAGGACTAATAGCAATGAAACTAACACTGATAATAGTGCCAACGAAGCAGCTATGCCGTCCATATTCTATTGCTTTCATTTCACTTAGTTGTTCATTAACGTTAACTTCTCTGTGATGTTCCATATAGAAGTCATCCTTCAAAGTCGGTCTTCAACTGCACCTACATACCTGCACAACCTACCACCATGCAATTGTCGCCCCGTGCCTCATCGCTGTCGGCGTCCTCTCGACTCACCGGATACTTTCTGCTAATACTCGTTTTGTCGTCCGGCCTGTTCGTGCCGATGGCTAAGTGCTTCAGCCATAAACTTGCTGTTCTTCTCGGCGTCGGGGGTTTGGCCGCTGCCGGGGGATATCTACACGGGAAAAATAGCCATCATGGTCACTACCACCACCACCATGGATATCATCACCATCAGCCAAAGCACATCACTAACCTGCACGTGTGAGTAGACCGACGGTGGCAATGTTTGGGTGTCAGGTCCAATCATTGGAATTATTTTTGCGCATGGAACAGGAAGGACGCTGGATAAATGCTTGTCTAATAAAGTGGATGCGTGGGAAAAAGCTTGTCCCGTTCGCCAGCTGGATGCCTTGCGAATATGCTGAGCTTATGTAGTAGCGGTCGATCAGGCGTATAAGAGAAAATTGAAAACCGATGTTTCTGTGGGCGTGTGCTACGTGCGTGAGCGAGAAGTATTTTTACCTGGACGTGTGGCGTTGGGCCATCCGGTTTGATCCTTCCTGTTTCTACCCCGTGTGCTCCAGCTAAGACTTGCATAGCTCTAGCTAAACCAAACCTATATATATATATATATACACATATATATGTATATATATATGTGAATATATATGTATATATATGATAGTTCGATAGCGGTGTATCGGCATCTACCACCGGGCCGCTCGTAAGGGTCCCTCCAGCCAGATGAGGGCGCGTCCCTCTGGTCTACGCACCTTTCCATTCATTCGGGCACGTGTACTTCTTTTTTTGCCGTGCGTGTCGATACATTGCAGAAATCATTTCCACCATCACCACCACCACAAGCAGCACCACCACCATAAGGTTCACGTCCACAAGAGTTACCATCATTTTGGCGGTTATGGATACGGCTGGTAGGCGAGGACTACGTTCAGGCGTAAGCTGACAAGGACAGGCGTGCATGGCGATGGGCCTGCCCCAAAAAGGCTTAACATATATCGAATCTCGGCGACTGCAAAAGAACTGCCACAAGCAGCTGCTGATTACTGCCATGATTATCAGATATAGTGAACGTCGTTGGGTCGACATGGGTTTGCATCTAGAGCGTCTTGCCTATTGGCGTTGGCGCACTTGTCTAAACGGATATGATTTTTTTGACGATTGAGATGATCCTGTTGTTTGTTGAAACAGTAGCGCATAGAGTACGTATGCGACAAGCACTATTTCTCATATAATTCTTATTTGTTTGTTGCAATTGGTACTAGTTTGTTTTTGTGGTACTTGTCCAGCTGCCATTAGCTCTATCTTTGATTAGCTACATGAAAGAATGAATTGTAGGCGTTTCTTATGTTTTCACCTGTTGCTCATCAAAGGCAATTATAAATTTGACTCTCCAAATAAACATGTCTAGGGCCTAACGGGAACGTGTTCGAGGTTTTGTATAGATAATGGAAATTTAGGTATATTTCGCACTATATTCGATATTAGCCGCTTTTTCTAGTAATGTCTATGACGGCCAACTAAAGCGCCGGTCATTCTGTAGGCGCTTGAATAGAACAACGTTCGGCGATACTTTGATCAACCTGTAGGATTTACTAGGAAGCTTTAGCAGAACAAAAAAAAAATATATAGATCGGCGCAGTGTTTCACATTCACATTCGTTCCGTATTCGTTTCCACTGCTACTGACGTATCTATCTGCCACCCGCGTGTCACCTACCCATGGTAAACTGATCAGGCAAGAAATAAATTGGATTCCTTTTTGATGGCCGTGACGTTCGGGGCGAGTGGAAGGCTTTGCCAACCTGTAGCGTTGCGTCAAAAATGACATACACCATAGAGACGACGCGATAATAGCATGGAAATCCAAAGAAATCGAAAAGATCTGGGTAGCCTGTATACCACAGGCACGCCAGAGTGGACACATGACGAGTTTCGTCGCCACCGCGACAGACCTCTTAATATTATACGCGATAACATCAACATGATAACATTACGCGCAATTACTCTCAGAAGCCGTCTGGGCTAATTTACGGCATTCGCCCGTTAAACGAGTAAACAAAACGCGCCGCCGATGTAGAAGAACGCTTGAAAGCTTATTCGGTATGCCGGCCCATGCCGCTCAAGCTAACCCCCGTGCGAGGCTACCCTTCTGCTGTAGTTATGTTGATTACAATCGTCGTTAATGACTGTCAAGCAATACTAAAAAAAAATTTAGCTCAGCCTCTACTGAATATAACGAGCCATCTAAATGTCTGGTCTGCGACGTGAAAAGCTACCCAAAACGAGTCGTCACGCAACGCTGATGTCGTTGTGAGACATATGAAAATAATTGCGCGTCTGGCAGGTTAGACTGACTTGAATGGTAGACATTAAAAATTCCGTCCATTGTACCATTTTGAGTACTGTGGTCACTCGGATGCCCGATCTGGTTGAGCTAACAGGGCAGAAACGCGCTGAATTCCCTCTGACCATCCTTCGTACTGTCCATACAAGCGAGGATATTTTTGCGAGGAATTGTCCTGACCTAAAAAGACAGTTCCCACATTTTTTGCGTGTTATTTAACCTACTGCCATACGTTCATAGAAGAAGACATACAGCGCTTTCGAGAATGGTCAAATGCCGAAAAGTCGTGCAGAATCAAAAGTTGTGGAGTAAAGAGTTCACGCTTGCGTCGCACGTCGGTTCGCGCACGTCATATCGAGTACTTGAACCCGATGCTGCGGACACGTTAAAAATAGTAGTCAATGTTCGTTAGTAGTCGATGACGCTGTCTTCGAAGGATAACCCCTCCTACATGACTAGAAAACGCCTCAGCGCACACCCACGGTGCACCAGTGCAAAACTAACAACTGACATATTCAAAGATGTTGGCAGCTCTCTGCTTACTAGTGCATGTGTGCGTGTGTGTGTGTGTGTGTGTGTGTGTGTGTGTG
This sequence comes from Tropilaelaps mercedesae, assembly GCA_002081605.1. Lineage (NCBI taxonomy): Eukaryota > Metazoa > Arthropoda > Arachnida > Mesostigmata > Laelapidae > Tropilaelaps > Tropilaelaps mercedesae. The sequence goes on along the minus strand of MNPL01014823.1, from coordinate 7,342 downwards.
TGTGTGTGCCGTGGTCGCGTGGCCATTGAACGCGCCGAGATGTGTTTGCGCAGTGTGTACATTATTATAGTTTTAATTAGTATTAACCACGAGTGCACTTTCTTTTTGTCTTTTGGTCGCCATGCTTTAGTGATGATTTATATATATAGGGAATATACATTATTGCTATAGGGAATAACAGACAATACGGCTGTTGGAATAGCACATGGAATAACTCCCATGAGTTTATTGGCTCAACAAACAACCTACAACGTTTGCTCCTATTGCACAACTGCACTCCGATCTGTCCACGCTCGAAGCAATCTGACTCTAGCGAAAAACCCTGCACCGTCTGGCACCACTCCTCCTCCTCCTCCTCCTCCTCCTCCTCCTTTTCTATCGCAGTCTGGCGATGTCTAACTCAGCTCTCGGCAAGTTCTAAAGTTGAGCCGAGATCTGATGAAATATCGATACACCTCAGGGGAGCTCGCTCATATAGTAACGACAAAGAACTTTGTATTCACTTACGTTGCAACCTGCGGACGGGGGGATTCGTTGGAACTGCTGAGCAAACTCTTTCCCTATCGAGACGGAAGTATGTGGAAACTCGGGACAAGAACCGAACGCTTTTTTTTCTATCTCGCCTCCCAGTAGACGCGCTCTGTTTCGTAGCACTGTCTACTGACGCAGATACAATAGCCGATACAATATCCACGTTATCTGGTCGCGCCTCAACGTTTCGCTTTATTTCGTAAATATCTGTCGAGGGAAGGATCGTGTAGGACGACGGAATATTACGAGGAATTCCTCTATGGCGGCTTTTAGTGAACGGCTATTGTAGGAGCCTTTCTCCGAGTTTTGTCTCGGTCGGTCTGATAGCTTCTCTATTTAGACAAGTGTCCTGAAAACATGAAGCATTGACCTACGCGACTGGTGAAGTCTATCAGCAACGCTAAGAGATGTGTTTATCTGCTTTGTATAGGCGCTGTTCGTTCGCGTCGACGCACGGCCGTAAACAGCCACAAGAATTCCTCCCGCTTTGTCCGAAGAGAGCTAAGGAAACGTTTGAGCCTCAGCGCCAGGAAGGTTTGTGTCTCGCAGTCTCGTGCGGGGTGTTTGCATACGATATATTACGTCGATCGACAAACCAAGTCGACGTTGGTTATACGAAATTCTCAAGCTGAAGACCTTTTCCCTCGGCCACCCAACTGGGTATGACGCCAATTCTATGGAGGGCCGTTTTCTTCCGGTAGGCCGTGATCGTCTCGGCTGTGGCAGCGTAATAAAGTAACAATACGAGGGGGGCCATGTCCCTTAAGCCGCTGAAACGCGCCAACTTTCTCTCTACACACCTTCGTCGGACGATGCCTGAACGTTTTAGAGTGCCGCCGAGTCGCCGTAAATTCGGAGAGACGCAAATAGAAAAGCCGTGCTCCTCGAACGAAATTGCGCGAACCTACGCATGGCTTCAGCCGCCCTGGAGCCGGCGACGCAACCGCAGCGAAAGCGACGGCACGGAATATACGTCGCGTAATTCCATCGCCTTGAATGGCATTATCCACAAGGGGGCAAATCGTCTACGCCGCTTCAACGGATGATGGCAAGAAGGCCCTCTGCGCTGTAGGGGAGAGCGCCAGCTGTAGGGCAATTTGGCGGTGGGCAGATGAGGAAATTTGCTGGGGCCAGAGTGGGCCCTTCGTTTTTTTTCTGGAATGTGGAAAATTCGTGTGCTAGTCGCGTCGCTCTGTTTTGCCGGGTTGAAGTTACGTGTCTGACCATGGACGAGACTCAGCTCCGAAGTAGGCCGGCCCGTGACGCCGATCGAATGACTAGGTTAGAACTGGGCCGTAACGAATAGGTCGACAAACGGTCCATTGGTTTCGGCCTACCTCAGCCTAACTCTATTTTTGTTAACTAATTTTGTTAGCCCCCAACTCAACTGTCGCCAAATTACTGCGCGAATTGGTGGTGACATTGAAGTTACGGAAATGTACTTGCCGACTTATTAGCGCAGTGGAGCCTTTTCCCACATTGCGCCGCTGCAGGCCTAGGCAGGAGGCATTTCAGAAATCAACTTCCCGTAGCGATGGCCGTCTGTTCTATAAGCGTGCCCACAATTCTGTTGACTCCTTTGCCCGAGACACAACTCGTCGAAGGCGTGGCGGTCGCAGGCAATTCCCACGCGGACAGTATCCCCGTAGAGAATCGATCGGCTGGCAAGCGTAGAGTGATTCTCAATACTTGAACACGTCTTTGACGACGACACGATTCCCATAAACACGACCCACATAGGAGGCAATAACGGACCTTTTTCAGTGACCAACTTTACACAACTCGGCGGCGTCGTTGCCCTTTTCAGCGGTTTGTCGCTCCATTTTGTTCACTTCCCGAACATCTCGGTGACAGAAGGTCAGCCGGGCCTGTACCGGTGCTCTAACAACGGCATCGACAGCTCCAAAGTTACGGGAGCAGGAGAACGGGGACACCCATTTTGGACAGGAACCCTATCGGACGAAAGAAGGTATATTGAAGCGGACTTTTGCTCGATATTTGCCTTCGTTTCCTTCAACCTGGCAGGGGCAATGAGGCCCGAGATCGACAAATGAACCAAGAACGGTGTAGAACACGGACCGTCTTGACCTCTTTCACCCTTTTTCTGTTACGTGTAGTAGAGGTTCCGAGAGTTCGAGAAAATGTATGGCCCCTCCCATCGCATTTATAGTAGTAGTCGACTAAACGGCTCTGATCTGTTCTGGCCGGTAGGACACAACGTGAATAATGATCGGTAGATTTATTAAAAGACTGCTAATATAAAAATACTAGCAGTTTACATTTTAACTCGTTCGAATATAGTGTGCATCTCAAGGGCAACGAAATAATTGTGCGCAGGTTGGACAAACATGCTAGAACAAGTGTGAGTTTAATAAATGAAGGTAACGTCAAGTTTCGAATTTAATTCGAATCGCGAGCTCGACGTTGTCCAGATCCCTATAAATGCTTAATGTCAAGTTGTCCTACGGTTTTACCAATGAAACGCAGTCGTCGTCGAATGTTGGTCCACGCAAGTCTCGTACGCGTCGCAACGTTAGGACGTTGTAGGACGTCGCCCGACCACGATCTTGGTGCACAGTTCCTTCTATGAGAAAGTTCATGTCCTCCGACGAGTAAATGCCCGCAAACGTCAGACGCATTTGCTTGTACGAGTGGCCAACGTCCCAAGGCCGAGTCCGCCACAGGGCCAATCTACTGTCCCCCTCGAAGGACGCACTCGTCCTGCTTTCTCGTCAAACGGGCAACCGCACTGTCTACCGCCTGGTCAGTCCTGCAGAAGCCACACAAGTTTGACTTCGTCGCGCCTCGGAAATGCTTCAAAGTTTTCGCAAACCGCTTGATTCTGTATGTACTGTTCTACTTTACTCGTGGCATAAATCCCGCGGACCAGAGTTGCCGCCTTCGTTTCTCGCTTTCCACCTCGATGTCCACCCAGCATTTCCGCGGATTGTTGTTCCCAAGTCAGCGAGACCCTCACCGAGAGCACGACGCAATAGTCTGGCACTTGTGTGTAACTGCGAGGCGAACGCATCAGGATAAACACTCCAGTAGTGGGAGACACAGTAGCAGCGATACGCTTGCTCCCAATGGCGTTTTTCCAGAGTGATTTTTAATAGTGATCTACTCCACAAGTCCAGCCATACGCGCTTCAAGTGGAGCGATTCAGTCGACGAGGAACGTACGTGCACGCGGTACGTATGTGCGTACTCACGATCCGGAACTCAGAACCCCTTCGCGGGAAGAAGTCCCTGTTGATCGTACTGCATAAATCCTAGTTGATGACTCGTTTCAACCGCTCAATGCGACGGATGACAGGACACTGACGGACTCGTCGCGAGGTTGCAGGTGGATGCAGCCGTGGCTCGCTGGAGCCCAGCTGGCAGGCGTAAATTATGATGACCTCACCGTATGACTTCCCGATTCACAGTAAAGGCGATGACTGGCTGGTGCTGCTTCGCATTAGTGAGTTACATTATTGTGCTTCATTATTTGAGGTGATCACTTCGGTACTGAAGGCTTTTAACGCCATAGAACATTGTGATTGGAACGGTAACAGCGAACTGGTTTAGTCCAGTCTCATCGCTGATGGTAGAAGGAAACTCAATTTTCGCGAAATGTTTTGCGTTTTGCAGCCTTTAGAGAAAATGTAGGCCGCTTCTAGACCGACTTTACGAGACGAATTTACTGCTTGCCGCAGGCTCCACAAGCATTTATGGTTTGTTCCTCTATGATTTTTCCCTCATCTACACGTATGTCGAACTTTTTAACGATTTCCGAATTTTAGGTGATCAAATCGGCCTGGTCTGGGAATACTGGAATATCCTAGACAACTTTTTTAATTTTCAAGCAATATCCAAAATAATGGTAGACACATGCCCGTATGGAATTTTTCGCAGGTTTTTTTCAGAATGTCACTCGAATAGGTGCAACTGTGCGTATAGGGTTTTTTTTTTTCAAAACCATGCACGTGTTAAAGTTTTTCACTAAAAAATGCCATCGATGTATCAGAGCAAAGCTGCTCTCATACCACTACATTGCCTCCGGCATTACTAAAGAATCCGTCCAACTTCCTAGAGGTGCTTAAATTTTGATACATTTAGGCGTGAAATAAAATATCAATAAGACATTCTCTTCTATAGTTTTTTGCCACAGCGCTGCATCATAATTAATCGTTGGCCATGTCCTCATATAATTGATCAACGACTGCAGTAATGCACTCGGCAATAACGGCCAAGGATTTCGGTTTACGACGTTATCGGTAGTTGGACGGGTCCTTTCTGAACAGTGAGAAAACCATGATTAATGCGTGAAAATCGACGATGATTTACAACGGCATGGAAACAAGAGTTTTGCAAACATCTATGTTCAATAGGGACAGTACATTCATGTACTGACATCGGTATCGGCATCAGACTTGATTGTGGTTGACTTTGCTGTCAAACCAAAAAAACACAGAGAAATTTTCATATTATTTCCTATTAACGCCATACGAAAGGATCGTTTCCCGGCGAATCCCTTGAACGGCATGCTCACCCACTTAAAAAAAGAGAAATAATCCTGTTAAAATTTGTGTTTTAATTTTGCGGCTGAAAACTTAGCTCGCTTTTGCACTTGCTCCACGTGATGCTTTGAGGAAAACGCACCTCGATAGCGAAGCAATGGACTGGCGATCGAAATTAGACCTTCTGTTCTTCTGTTCCTTGTTCTCTTCTGGGGGGTGTGTGACGTTGTTCGTCAAAGGACTTCTGCCACCGTGGGAGTCAACTAGTTATAGTTCGTGAGCTCTGTAACGTACCCACGTTTTGGAAAAACAGAAGCTACGTTAGAAAAGGCAAGACATCCAGCGGGTGGAAACGATTGGGCGTATTTCTCTTTATGTGTCGACGAGCTGTAACATATCCGCTACATTCGAGAATGCGAGGGCGAGAGTGGAAAAAAGCCAACATTATTCCCTGCAATATGCCATTAATGAAAACCCACAGGATCTACAGTTGGCCTGTTTTCCTGTTCAACGTCGACTCGTTGACGCGCATAACAAAGAAAACCGCAGCGAAATGACAAGCAAATGTCTACGTTAATGACGCTTGTCGTAGCGCGCACCTGCATCGCGTTCGGTCCGTATATCCTACTAGAACGACGCGTTCCAATAAACGTCGAAAAGATGAACTCCACTCTACTATTTTCGCCTCTTTCTCTCACTTATTCGGTCTCTCTCTTTCTCTGTCTATGGCAACATGGCGTTTTGACAATTCGCTCCCACCACTGGTGTCGTGTTTTGCGTCGACTGCATCGCCCGGGGGGGAATGGCGCCGGGCGCCAAACAGGCGCATCGCCATTAAAGCCTGATTAATGAATAGCATGGCCCGGCGAGAACTTATTGGAAATCTGGCCCTCGCCGTCGATGAGGGGAGCAACCCTCGCGCGGCGCGGCCACCACTCGAGACCAACAGACACCCGTCGGTGCAGACTTCAAGGCAGAAGAACAACGATCGGCTACTTCTGCTTGGCGTACGCGTGCAGGCGTCTGCTGCCTCTTAGGAAACTTCTGAACAACAGAGCGCCTCGGTTGACAACGAATCGGCAGCCGCCTGGCCTAGGGGGAGAACATTTTCCACGTTTTTCTTCGACGGGGACCTGCGCGAACCGCATTCTACGCGTCGAACGGAAGTGGCCATGTTGAAGATGGATTATTAGTTTCGATAATGGATTGTGGTTTTTCGAGGAGATCCAAGTGAGAGCAGGGCACAGGCTGTTTAGTTTTTATTTTCCCGCGCGGAGCTAGAGCAGGCCACGCCAGGCCAGACCAGGCCAATCAAATAAGTGGCGCCGATTAAAAGTTGAACGGCTATCGGTCACCGGAAGTCGGCAGACCACCCAGACATTACCGAACTCTCATTCTGTGGCCAGACACCGTCGGACTAATCAGGTTCCGTCCTGGATACGCTTCGACATTTGATCGACTTGACGCTGGGAGTATATTGGGCAATACAAATCGCGCCGTACAAGTTCAGAAGCAGCACAGATTCAGCATCGCGTCCGGCAAGCGGGACGCGCCTAAGTATCTCCTCTCGTCCTGCCGTCCTGGATTACACTGAATAGACACCCAAATAGACGAGCGTCATAACCCCCCCCCACCGCACCGTCAGGATTTCTGGTAGGTTTACGACGAAGGAGTTTCGTAGCACGCACGAGCAGCGACTGCAGTCGACGCACGTGTATAGCCACGTTCGTAGTGAGCGCTTCGCCGCGATGACCATGAGCTTCAACCTGGGACTCGCAGAAGTTCACTGTGGGGCTGGCACTTCGTCGTCAACCGACTGGGGGTTCCCGTCGTGTCCACGCCGGGCAGGCATCCGCCATTCTCTTGCTACTACTTCTAATAGCATCTAGCGCGTCGTACCGGCCAGCTGGAGAATTACTTCTACGACGCTTGTTCATTGTTGTATTGCCACGTCGATTCGACGCGCTTCGCCCTCAGCGTAGGACGGCGCGGTCTGCGTGTTGCCTCTGTACGTGACGGACGACGTTGGAGGTGCACGCAAGCCTGCTCACGGTTTGCACCGAAGACGGCCGGCTCTTGTGTTTGTTCTACGCAGACATTTCTGTGCTATGGGAGGGCCTATTTCCGCATTAGCCTTTCCGAGCCTCTTGGTCTTCAGCGGTTTTACGCGTCGCCGGCCGCATCCAACCTTCTTTTGTTTCCTACTCTGCTCTTCGTCTGACGCGCACAGCTTTTCTCCTCGTTCATATTTAAGTTGAAACAACAACAACAACGGCCAGGGGTATGAGGGGGAGGCGCGCGGGGGTGGGG
>MNPL01014821.1:0-16915 GCA_002081605.1 Tropilaelaps mercedesae | reverse complement strand
GAGCGCGAGGAATAGGAGACAGTGGCGGGGACGGCATAGGTCGTGCCATAGGTCGCCGATGAGGAATAACGGGGTATAGTCCGGATGACCGATGGAGAGTAGCTAGCGCCGTACAAAGTTCCGCCAAGGCCGAGCCCGTAAGTGCCATAGCCGCCGTATGAGCGGTAATTCGAAAGGTATTGTCCGTTGGCAGCTGCGGCCAAAAGGGCGACTGAAAAAACTTGGAAGGTTCTCATAACGTGTCGGAGGTTGCGGGAGCTAGAAGACCGAAGCCAACTGTGATGCAAACTAGCATGGGGCAACTTTTATAGTCCGCCTTGCCACGGTGGAGTTTCAGTGTGCTAGCTTTCTGGCCTAGCTGGTTTACGGTGGTAACGCGCGCGAATCGGAGAGGGCGTCTGATCGGCACGTGATCTAGCCAGGCAGGTGAAGGGGCGGCTGGTACGCAGACTTCGGTGGATAGGCGACCCAGTCCGAAGAGAATCACTACCAGAATAGGATAGTACACAGGGGCTAGCCGACTGCCACGAAGACGTTCTTGTTACAAGTAGCTGATTCGAACGTGTCGGTCAGGGCGTACGTCCGTCGGCTGACACAAACTGGGTACTCCGAAGAGAGAAGAAGAGCGAAGAAAAGAGAGAGAAAGATGACGTAGGTGGAGAACAAAGCTAGTTAAGATAGGGCCGCGAATTGAACCGGAACTAACGGAAGTGAACGTGCGCGAAACATGTTAATGACCGACACCCATGTACCTGTTTCGTTAATTAATTTCGGTATTATGACATCATGAGATCGCTGACCGCCACCACATTTTTCCTAGCGGATTACAGATGCGCTACCAGTAATGTTTGGAGTTTTCTGGTGAAGTTTACTCATTCTTAATCCCAATTATTTTCTTTTTACGCACAGCGAAACTTACAAAGCGTTGGGCTGTTGGATTGAAAAGAATCTCACGCTATTGGAGAAGGGCACTTTGTGAGCTTTGCCTGAGAACTAGCAAAAAACTTAGCTATTTCATTACACCTCATTGAGGCTGACTTTACTTGATTTGCCCTGCAATCAAGCTTGGATTCACTCAGCTTTTACAGGTGCAATTTCCGACGTAAACATTGCTACGCCTGTCTTGATGAATGTTTCAATACGCCGTCTAGCTATCTCCACGCTTTTGTCTATGCTTCATCTTTGCCTGGGCAGCAAGAAGTAGACGACAGAAGCTCGTGGATTTCAATCCAGCGCCATGACCAGCGGTGCAGGTCTTTCACTCAAGGACGCCACACCTGCGCCAAAGAGTTCCATTTCACTCTCAGTGTTTCAGTGTTACATGCATTTCTTCTATCGTCTTCTTCTTCTTCTCTAAGTTCTTACAGTTCCCGCTTATCGAACGGACATTCCAGCTTCCACATAATGGAGATGAAACACACGACGTTCCAAATAGAATTCTTCATAACCTAGCTCGCATTCTATGCAGCCAAGAAACACTCCTTTGCCGTACCTATCTGCCGTATCTGCCCTCTGATCCAATGGTTCGCTAGCGGCTTAGCGTCACTGGTGCGTGCTGCATGTACAAAATAAATGGACTAATAAACAAATAGTGCTGTCAATGCAACATAATTCATTCCATACTTGCTCTCCGTTTATTACCGGTCCACGGGTTGCTGTCATTAGTCTCTGCGATTTTCTATGTGTTTATCTCAATACCTTCGGTTTCTGTGTTTTTGTTTTTAAAAGTCTCTGCGGTTCACAGCGTGCATTTGTTGACGCATCAGATGGCGCATCTGAGCTCATGTTAGCCGGCGCCTGTCTGTTGCATTGCAAATAACGTATGTCGTAGCTGAGGGCATTGAGGACGTCTTGTCTGTCGTAACGATATTTCTCGAATGTGCATCGTTTTATGGAATTTTATATTGTTCCTTCTTTATATTGTTATCTTCTGTGACATGTTCTGTGTTACCTGGGCTTGGCCCCGCTTAGCTCGCTCGTGAAGCGGCTATGAGAACGCAGACGTAATACAGTAGATAATCTATGGAACAGATAGCGCGGAACACGTATTTCGATGCAGATGAAGTCAAACTCTGTCAAATTGAAGGACACTCGTTTTATGTGGTTAACGAACTTTCACGAAGCTCACGGTTGCTGCGCTAGTCAAAAACCGGCACACTCCTGAGCGCATTGTTTATTGCCTAGCCAGTAACCAGATTAGGAACACGAACAAGTCTATTGCATCATCACTATTGAGCTAGAATGAATAACGGCTTGGATTTCAATAAATACAAAGAAAAACATGGATGATCGCGACTGACGAGGTCAGCGCTGAGAAGTGTACGGCGAACGAGGTCTGGATAAAAGAACAGCAGCAAGAATGACATTAGCTGGAAACAAACTTGGCCAACTCATAGAGTTCGATTTGGAAAGGCCAAAGCCTTTCCAGGCGCCGAAGCCAAAGGTGTTTCTAAATGATTTGGGTTACATAATGATCGGAACTCCAGGGGTCTTCGTGTTAATCCGCGCTTTCTGACGGCGGCCCTGTGGGATTTCTGCCAGTCAGACATACATTGGGAAATTCTGGTAGTCATTTTACAAGGCGTAAAATGGATCAAAATACTATCTTCGTTTCGTACAAGCGCGAAGCTAAAGAAATCGGAGAGGATAGAATCGCAGACTTTTATTCCACCAATATTTACTGTTAATGACGGTGTGCTTGTATGGAATACCGTCTAGCTCATAATCTGAGGAAGAGAATTGATGTGAACAAACTTCCGTTATAATGTCCTCCTGGATTACGTAAGAAATTTCAGGATTGTTTATTCTAATCGCAATATTATCGCATGCGAGAACATTTATGTGCTCAATTCCAGAAATCATGCTACTGCAAGCATTTACAAATAATAATTACATCTTATACTCACTACCTAATTTTATTTCGATGCTTGTGATAAAAAAAAAACATCAATAATGAATAATTCATTCTTCATTTGAATATGAAAATGTAGAATGCTGGTCACCGCGACCTCCAGATCGTATAATCTGATTGCTAGGGTCGGATGAAAACGATCTAATAGTCGTAAACATTTGGTTGATCTAACATGGCGTGATTCGCCAAACATCAATAAAGCAGTGAGAATTTCCTTTACAATACATTGAGAATGAGGGATATTAGAAGCTGTTACACGACAGGGTTTTTCTATCCTATAAATTTCTAGATTGCTATGTATCAAGGCAAAGTATTCGCATCAACTCCCTGTTCCGTGCCCCTCTTGCATGTAAGTACAATCTGAATGTCGGTCGTTTATAGTGAGACATGACAACACACTTCGTTGAAGTGCATTAATTTAATGTTGTATAGGACCCCCACAATTCGTGTATCGATAGAAGTTGCAGTAGTGAAGAACAACTGTCTGTGCGCTGAGCGCATTTAACTACTGTTATTCAAGGGCCCTTCTCGTCACATGAACAACGATAACAGCTTTGATGAGATGTCCTGAAAACGACGACACCGGCGTTTATTTACTGCCTCGTAAAAAATCGCTCACACAGACATCAAGGGGTTGGCTACACGCATCGGGTAAATTAATACACAGTTGTCTCAAGAATAGCAGACCCCTCCCGCCTTCGTTTGTCGAAAATGTAGCATTTTCCTTCTTCCACTATTACTTTTTAACCTCGTTCTCATTGAAGATGTGACATTTTTCTCCAGGCGCGAGTGAAAAGCAAGGATGCTAGATCTACGGAAACTCTCGGTATTTTGACTCCCCGAGAGGAGCTGTCTCCTTACCCTCCCAGCTTCTCTTTCATTCCTGAAAGGGTTTCCTGCCTGCGGAACCCGTCAAGGGAACGCGACTTGCGCGTAGTGGCTGGCACAACTGAAGAGCCTGCCCGACCGGCTCGACTTGACCAGGATGGTTCTCCACTTCGTCGTTTAGGATCGTCATTTGGATTTCGTTCGGGACGTCGCTAACGAGCTCAATCGTCGTCGGCGGATCGGGCGCATGAGCCACCTGAAAGAGTTTCATGAGCGACTGGGGCGATTTCATCACGTCGATGACAGTCACTTTAGGATCCTTGATTGTCGTCGGCCCGATGTGCGGCGGTTCGTCGCGATGCTCCAGCTAAACTTCGTTGTGGTGCTTGGGCTGGAAGCGCGCGACGACCGGCTGGGCTGGTTAACGATGGTCGAGTGGTGGACGACTGGGCGGGCAACAGGGGCGACCAGGCCGGACAGCGGTCACCAGCTGGGTACCAGGAAAGATGCTAAAGTGGACCATTACCGGGGCGGTCTGAACCTGCTGAATCTGCTGTAGAGCGTTAGTTACTGCGCTTACGCGTACGACAAGCGCATGGAGCGACTGAAGGACCGTTTGAACGTTCGAAACTGTTAGTGCGGCCACTGTGGTATGGATTGCGGGGGCATTTAGGATTTGGGGGGCATTTAGGACGCCAGTGGATAGGAGGGGCACGATTTGGTAAAAGGACGGCTCATGGATGAATGACTTGCGGATAGTTGGTAGGAGACCGAAGGAGAGGAAAAGAGGAAAAACCACTGTACAGACTGTCGCCTAGATAAGTGGCAGGCGCGCGGTTGATGGTGGTGGCGACTCGGCCATTGGACGCCACCAGAATCATCAGAAACGAAGCTACCAGCAGGGCGATCTTCATGCGTGCGTAGTGCGGCATTCTGGTCAACCCACTTCTACTTCTGTTTATAGTCGAGCGAACAAAGGCTCAAGCCGTCCGTCGAATCGCTCGGAGGAGCTGGGACAGGAATAATGAGAGAAGATCTTCCCCGGATGCCTCTTTTAAAGTGCATCTGGTCTCATCCGCTATGGCCGCTGTGTTTTGACTGTTCCCCTCATCAATTTGTGCGCGCGCTACCTTTCAAATCCTGTCGTATTCTTTGTGTGTTCTATTAGTTGCGGCGTTCGCCTCTGTTTTTCCTAATCGCGAACGATATCCTGTGCTCAGTCGTACGTTCTCCAGCCGCTATCCATCACGAGTCAGGGCTGCTTAGTATTCCAAACTGAGCCTACCGATGCAGCAACCTGTTTCCAGCTCGTCCACCGGCAAAATGGCGGTTGAAGATAACAAATGCTTGTTTCGTGCCCTGAGACCTGATACGGACGTCGCATATATAGCGAACGTTGCGAGAATAATTTGATAGTAGATGAATAATAGTGATAATTAGCCAGTAAAAAGTAGATGCGCCGTCCGGTTACGAGCGTCAACTGCTCTACAAACGTTGTTGGAAAGTCGATCACACGTGGTCGAACGTCACTAAATAAATGCCGCCATTCAGTAATCATGCGTACGGCTGATCCAAACTACCTCACAAATAAAGGGTAAATGAACCTGGATCCTTGGACGGGCAGTGTATGGAGCAAGACAAACAGCAACAAGGTGCCAAATCGCATAACTACTCGTAATGTCTGTCCTTGGATGTTGTTTGGAGCCGCAATCATCCTATGCAGAGGAGCCACGAGGCGCCTGAGTCCGAGTGATATTTATCAGCAATGTCGCTGTTGCGGCGGCGAGATCGGCCCGATAGACTTCAACAGGTCCGACGGGTAAGAGCTTTGCGGCAAGAACGCTCTCGCGCGCGCTGATTTCCAGCGGAGGCCTTGCCTACGGACCTCTTACCTACGCCGTAAAAATAAAAACAAATCGACAAACAAATACAAGTTAACTCTCTCTCAATCACATGCATATAATAAGACACACACGCGCGCACACACACACACACAACAGCAGTGTCGGCATCGTAATATTAACACTGCTGTTATTGTTGTCGCCATCGGGCTCGAGCTACTACACGAGTTCGACGGAAACGGAACTTCGACAAGAAGTTTGCCGCGCTAGCACAGAGGTGCCGAATCGATCATGACGGCGTTTCGTTGACTTTGAACACAAACATATGGGGACGGCAATACGACGATACCGGCCCCTTGTGCGACACCGGTGGCCTTGGTGACGCGTTCGCGGAGGCGTCGCGTACTACGCGTCTCGCTGCACCAATAAAAGCATCTGCCCTTTCATCCAGGGGACGGCACAATCAGAGGGGGCGGAAGGGGGGCGGCAAGCGAAGTCTTCTTCATCATCTCGACAAGAAGTGAACTGCATCGCATCTGCTGCCTCCCCAACGACCGGACGGGCGTTAAACGCCCTGCTAATACCAATGAGATTCTGCGATGTTGGTTTTTGTCTCACTGAGCGCCTCTGGTTACCTGCCTCCTGTCTGCATATCTCGGTTGCGTGATTACTGTAGTACAGTTTTGTTTGTCAAGGCCAGCCGGGCCAGCGTATTCTAGTGTGCCCGACGTGCGGATTTCACACATCCTTTCTAGCTGAGCCGAGCAGAAGTCATCATCTACTAAAAGCTATACAGCAGTTCTGCTGTAGAAACACCTTAAAGCAGCAGCAGCAGCAGCATTAATGCGTTCAATAGGTGCGATGTAGATTGTTTTTATACGAGCCTGTTGTCTTGCGCGTTAGTTGCTACACCTCTCAGCCGCGCAAATCCACACGCAAAAACGTTTCCTCGACGAAGTAGGGCCACGTACGACCGCTTCTATGGCAGTGGAAGCAGAAAATTGCTCTTAACAAGGTCTCACAAACGGCATTTACTGGTGAAGACATATTTGAGTGACCCTAGCAAAAAGCTTAGCACTAGCACATCGAGAGTTAAGGTTACGCGAAGGAAAACGTCGAACTGAAGATTTCTGGCTCGCAACTAGAAGATTTCCTCCAGATTATGCCGAAAGTGAAATATTTATCTCGATTCAGTCGAACAATACTGCCCTTCCCTTAATAAATCATGTCTTGAATTGATTTGCTTCTTTGGATAGCAGTGAAGTGGTAGTAGCTTCAAGATTCCGGATTCCAGTGCGTTCGGACATTTTCCTAAGATATACGGGGATTTGCTAATTGGTGATTTTCTAATCATGTTCATGTGACATAAACGCAATTGCATTCTTCACAGTAAACCTGGTGTGTTTGAAATTGTTTACGCTATGCCAAGAAAGATGATCTTAATGTTATGTCCTGTAGTTTCGTATGTTACATGAACATACTCGATATATAAATATATTCACTTTTTTTCCTTTGCACCTGATCCATCTGTTCCAATCAGTGGCTCTTCACTCGCTGGGCTGTGGGTTAATCTGTGGCAGCACTGACTTTTCACCGAAAATATCCTCAAATGGACGTTATGACGATGATCTCGGAAACCCCGCTGGTATCAGCGGCAATCATCTGTTTTTCTGGGCCGAACGCAGATTCTGACACGAATCGTCGCTGTAAATGTCGATGGCATTAATAAATGTCACCGACACTACCGAAATTTAAACCCTCTACCAGTTTAAATCCAAAATCAAATAGCCCGACGGTGAGGCGGGTACATAAGGGCAAACTTTAACTTCCACTAGTGAATGTCACGTGTATTGCATACTCACCCATATGCATTATTTATATGCACGAATGCACGCGGATATGTTCCCAGGTGCACGTCCATTAGTAGTTACGAGGACCTATATTGTTGCCATCGGTTTCGTCAATCGACCACCCCCTCCTCTCGGTGGCTCGTGTCTTTATTAAATTCCATTCTTGAACTTAGCTTTGGCGTCGTACGACGTTGCTGAAATGTATTCAAAAGTCTAATGCGCGCAACAGATGCCGTGCTCGTCGTTCATGCGCTGAAAAAGACGAAAAAAGTCAAGCAACGGTTTTCGTTTCAGTTGGATGAAGTGCATTGATGCATTCTCAGTAGCCGAACTTCGAATGCTTGGATTTGTTTAGGGTTAACTGTTTAAATTAGGATTATTGACAACTACCGCGGTAGGTTTCCTCAGCATTGGTTGAAGTCAACTGTGCTCGAAAATAAAGCATCACAGAACATCGTAAACGGCAACATACCCCTAAAACAAGATCAGTTTTTAGTGACAGGGACAAAAGTAGAATGCCGCCTAAACTTACCACACACTTGGAATTAGGCCAGACACAAATATTGAAAATTGAATTGAAAAGTACAAATTAGTGCCACGTGCTTAAGCTCGCTGTTAGACGAAGCTCTACCTAAGACATTTGAGGGCTGTTCAATAAACGCTGAAATTGATAGCTTAGTGTTGATTTGCCTGTCTATGCCGACCTGTCTTAATACCAACGTCAGATGGAAACTGGTACGTACAGCGTCACGAAACGCGCTATTAGATTTGTGAATGTTTTTGTTTATCTATTCTTTCCCGGTATTCCCGGCATTTAGGCGTGCATTTTATCAGACCGATTAAGTCGGGTTACGTCAACAGCGTAGCCAGTTTATTTTTTAGATTTGATGATTGATTTGTCCATTGTACGATTTCATTGACCTGGACATTTATTTCCCTATGGATGGTATGTCGAACCTTGGTGTGGATAGTCACTTTAGGGCCAGTTTAGGGCGACTTCTTTTTGGCAGCGGCCGTCTTGACGTAGGCGGTGTAATTGGCCTGATTACCGTAACCGGCTCCGCCGATACCGTAGCTGGGACCAGTGCCGTACGAGGCGGTCCCGTAGGACAGGCCACTTCCGTAGCCAGCACCGGAGCCATAGCTCAAGCCAGAGCCGTAGTCGAGGCCGTTTTGGTAGCTGGCGTCCGATCTGTAGCCGAGACCACTTCCATAGCCAAGGCCGGAGCCGTATGTCGTGCCGCCGTAGGAGACAGCCGGAGCCGGACCTACGGACACCGTGCGGCCGGTAACGACGGGTGCGGTAGTAATGGTGGAAACAGCAGGGGCGGCGGAGATGGTGGAAACAGCAGGGGCGGCGGAGATGGTGGAAACAGCAGGGGCGGCGGTGATGGTGGAAACAGCAGGGGCAGCAGAGATCACGGCAGGAGCGGCGTACGAGGTGGTGATGGCCCCTCCGCCAATAGATCCGATGACACCTCCTCCGATGGCGCCTTCGGCCCCAACATCGTCGGCGTAGTATACCTCATACGAGTTACTGTTGTCCTGAACGAATTCGATGGCAGGAGGGGGGGACTGGCCCTTGACGACCTGGATAATACGGGCTCCGGGGCGACCGGGCTTCTGGACATCGATGACCTGGGTTTCCTGGCGTCTGACCACCCGCTCAACTTGGGCACGGCCCGATCCGTGCTCAATGACGCGTACGCGATGCTGCTCGCCGGGCACCTGGATCTGAGCGATTTCGGGAGCACTCTGAGGACCTTCGTGTACTCGGATCACCTGATCGCCTCCTTGGAAGTCCTCGATGCGAATAGCCTGGCGGCCAGAGCCGGTGTGGATCTCGTGGGAGCGGACGGCAGGGGTACCGCCGGCAGCGATGACGCCAACACCCTGAGCGGGGGCGACAGCCACGGTGGAGATGGCGGGAGCGGACAAAGTACGAGACGCAACGGGAGCGGTGACAACAATAGAGGGCGCAGTTTGCACTGTGGATACACGAGTGGCAACGGTCGGGGCGGCCGTGTAGCTCACGGCAGGAGCAGCGGCGTAGCTGATTGCGGGGGCAGCCGAGGCAGTGCGTGACACAGTGACTGCAGGGGCCGTCGAGATTGTACGTGATAAGCTGGCTGCAGGGGCAGTGGCGTAGCTTACCGCGGGGGCAGCTGAGACAGTGCGTGACACAGTGACTGCAGGGGCCGCCGAGATTATGCGTCCCACGCTGACAGCCGGCGATGAGTAAGTGCTGTAGCTCACGGCCGGAGCGGCGCTGTACGAAGAGGTGAGGCCTCTTCCGTACCCGCTTCCGTAACTGATGCCACTGCCATAGCCGAGGTCGCTTCCATGGGACAGACCACCGAGGCTAGTACTGTAGCCGGTCCCGTACGTGGTGCCCGAACCGTAGCTCTTCGACGTGGGGAGCAGCTGCGAGCGAGCAGCAATCGCACAGAGTGTGACGCACACTGCCTGGAAGGTTCTCATGACTGCCCGCTGCTATCAAGTGAACTGTGGTCTTCTACCGACAGTCCTCATCTATTTATACAAACTACAAATGCCGGGAGCCTAACCAATCGGGCATCACGAGCAAAAACGAACAAGAAAGGCATTGGCGGCTAGAACAGGCTCCCCGCGTCGCGGCCGTCGGAAACGAGTCGACTAGCGAGCCACCTGGAGTGCGAGGAGACCGGAGAGGAGGGCCGATTCACCACGAACTGGTCTTCACTGGGAACCATTTCGTTCGCGGTTCGTTGGAGACGAACCTTGAAGCACAATTGTAGTACGCTAAGACTCCCGGTCGACGCCGACTGGCCGCTTCTGGTCGCTCGGCGTGGATACGCATGACATATGTATGCCAGAGAAACAGAGCGGAATATCTAATTGCAAACGATGCACGAGACATCTCTGGGCGAACACGGCTCGATGAGTTGACGTGAACTGTGTACACAGCTCGCGATTAGACAGAATTGATGGTAGTAGATTTTCAGATTTGTTTTACTTCTCTAGCGAACGTGCGCTTAACTATCAAATGGACGCATCATTGGTTTTTAAGAAGTATAGTACGAATTGGGTTTACAGCACATGTGTCATGATTGAGCTGTACGATGACGTTGACCATTGTTCGAACGTACCGCAGCCGTAAGATTCCCTATGGGGAGCTATTTGCTTGATCAGAGATCAATTTGCAGCAATTCTCAGCGGAAGTGTCCGACTCCGACGTGTTGTAGGCAAGTGTCCGCGGGTAAAACATCTGTGAAGTTGTGCATCGTCGCTCACTCAGATGTCCACTACAAGTAGGGCGAAAGTAACCTAAAGCTGGACGTCGGTATCTTGAAAACTCTGCATCCTTCATGAAAAATCCTTCATACTTGGCTTGAGGATATTTCTCGCTCGCCAGTTACGCCGAAAAACACTGCCTGTCCTTTCCACTGGTTTCTTTCGATCGAATGATAGCCAGCGTAACACAAGGCGCAGCAAATAAAAATCACGAAGTATTTCACTGGCCAATCGGCGGATATACATCGAATTGCAAAATTTTCAATCCTGGATAGCTTTGTGCGGTTAGTTGTATGTGGTCTCATAGAGTTTCAGGACAACACTACGCTAGCTTTAGCGTCTAACAATGTACACATACGCACTCGCAAAAACAAGCAAAAATCTGTATAACATTCGCGATATCACCTAATTTTTTTTTATTTGATTAGGGTATTATTTAGGATTCTTTTAGCATGGCTTAAACATATAAAAAAACAACCAAAGGGAGAATAATCAGGTACAAAAAAACCATTAATTTTATTAGGAAGTCATCTATTAGAGAGTTTCGTACAGTGCTTGTTTGAATTCTTTAGAGTCAATCGCCAGATCTAAGCCTTCTTGAGGATTGTTGAGGCGCCAAGTCCATAGTAATATGCAATGAGAACGCATTAGCCATCACTCCGTATCTGGAGCCGTATGAAGCTCCTATCATCTAAGTGGAAAACGCATTTAGGTAGCTGGCTGAGGATCTGTAATAGCCGTAGCCAGAGGCGGCAACGGTGCCAAAGTCAGCCATTGAAATCATAACCAGCCGAATCATCGTTACCTTGGTAGACGTGGTGGACCGAGCAGCCAGTGTTTACGAATTCCACAGGTGGAGGCGGCGACTGGCTTTTGACCACCTAAATGATGCATGCGCCGAGACGGCCGGGCTTCTACGTGGTTAATGACCCGATGTGCTGCTGCTCGCCGGGTACTTTAAGCCTGAGCAATTTGAGGGGGGCCTGAACACTCTCGCGTACTCGGATTACCTGATCGCCGGCCCCGAAGTCCTCGATCTGAATCGCTTGACGGCCAGAGCCGGTGTGGATTTCGTGGGAACGAATTCTAGCACGCGGCGGTACGACGCCAACGTTCATAGCCTGGGTGGCCCCGGTATTGTACTGGGTGACAGGGGCGGCGATCGCAGTCAGGTACCCTTCTAAGCCTCTGATGTAGGCGAGAGGGGTAACTGCACCAACGCCGAAAACGGCGGGAAAATATAGAACGTCGTATGAGCCACCGTAGGACGCTACGTGTGCAGAAGCGGCGAGTCCGGAAAAGCTATAAGCGCTTTAAGGCTAGACCACGGGCACTCACTGCGTGGTTTCGGCTCATGCTTGAGGAAGCAGTGATTCGGAAAGAGAGGCAGACCCGTCCTATTTTATAATTTTATACCTAGCACTACAACCGGCGGCGTGAGAGACCATTGTCTTGCGTTATTTTGTGTGATTATACCATACAATGCGCTCTAGAAATTTTTTTGCTAAGAGACAAGGCGTCGACACTAGACGTATATCAAAACGAACGTACTACATTAGTGTCAAGTATTAGTTTGTAATGTTTAAAAGAAGTGTACGTAGACAAGTAGTTGAAAATAGACAAGTAGTGAAAAAAAAGACGCCTGCAGGACGTCTCCATTTAAAATTTTGCGTTCGGAATCAATGCTATATCAATACCATGCGGTGAATATAAAAATTGAGAAGCCTAACAAACCAAATTTCTCTCACAGGAAGTTAGAAAACAAAAAACAACGGCTAACAAGGCTAACAAAAAACTGTGCTCTTTGAAAATGCTAAGCGTGTGTCAACTGAAAGGTATATCCAAAGCGTTTATTCGTGTGATTTTTTAGACTACTAGATTCACCTCAAATAGTACGAATCTCGAAATTCGATAGTTTTAAAAGCGCTTTTTAATAAAGGCGCAGAGAAAAATACTTTATAAAAGATTGGGATACATTGTAAAAATTAATAAGTGTATAATTAATATGTGAATAAAAAATCTCTTGCCGAGGGTTCTTACATAAGGCATTAAATCTGCACTACCCTGTTACCGCACCGTTCCGATATTAGCTCAGAGCTATCGTTCGCGCCGCTCCTTAGTTGCACTTTTCTGATCTTCTATTGCTTTGCGGTTCTGTTCAGTTCGTGCTCACAGTTCCTCAATCGTTGAGGTGAGCACTACTCACTTAATGCCCACAGTCACGGTCGTGCACACATAAGTCGTTTGCACGCAGCCACGTCCAAGATGGCCATGCCCACCACGTAAAAAATAGTGGTAGCAATAATAATATTTTTATCTTAATCTAAGGAGAATTTCCGGAGGAAATCTTATAGGAGCCTTATAGATTACTGGATCTAAGCCGCTTGATACTTGAACTAACTTTTCCTCACGTAATTACACTGTGTGATAAAGAAAACAGCTTTGTGTAGTCAAAAGAGGAAGGATTTTATAGAGCCAAAACCGCCTGTTTATCGGAATCCGAATCTAGGTTATTTTTTATAGCGTCGGAACGTATCTTTAACATCTGAGTATACTACAATTCCCGATCAAATACAGTTTCAAGCTAAACTCGTTAGGAATTTGACAAAGCAGGAGAACTTACATAAATAAAAGGTCAAATTCAATGGAATTAATGGATAGAGCTATTTGAGTTTGTATTGCAGCGAAAAAGGCAATTGGAGAAACGGGAAAACCGTTATGCTTAAATAAAAAACCACTTGAATCTTTTCATATGCACGTTTCATTCTAACAATCAAGAATAGAATTTAAGCACCATCAGCATGGATGACTAGATCAACGTATATTCTAAACAGGCTTCGGTCGAGAGATGTTTACCCAACGTTTGTAATCAGACAACAGCTGAATGACTTCTCACACTCCAGACATTCCCAGGAAATTAGGAATGTCCAAATATTGATTTAGACGCTCCAGAGAGGCATCGTAGGTTAAAGCACAGAATCAAAACCTGACTGGTTTCTATCCTGTACTTTAGCCTAATGCTGTGCTATAGCGATCCTGTAGCTCTTGTCTAAGTGAGACGTAATAAAATACTCGAATTGTGTTTGATATGACCACTCAAACAGACTAGAACACAAACGTTTCCCCGTTGCATAACTTACACCGCTTTGAACCGACTGTCCCTGACGGCACTCTGACACTACTAATATTGCTTCTAACTAGTAATGTTCGTATCGTTTCTCATATGAGTTCTTTGTGCATGTAAGGCCCGTAACATATAATGCCTACCGCACTGTATTCCTCTATTTTACTTTATTAAAGGAGAGTTTGAATCAACTACAAGTTCTCAGTCGGCCTACATACAAATTATTTCTCAATTGTCTACCGTGCGCTTTGACTGAACAACCATCGACCCTGCAGTCTTTGTGCGAGTCACTGTGCTTCACCCATGGGATCCCACAAGATCTGTTATTACTACAATTGCTTCTTAATAATTCCAAATAGCCTTTGCCAGTACACATGTAGTAGTGTGTCCGCTGAAATATCGTATAGGACAATAATAGACTTCTCCAAATACTACACCATGTGTATGTTTATTGGGGGCCCTGATTGGTGTGCTATATTATCGTTGCCACACGCCTCGCACACAACCATATCAGGCCTTGTTGTTCTTATCATTTTCACTGAGGCCTGATTTGGAGCAATATTTTCTACACGATCGGTGATTACGCACCAGCAGGAGTTGTGTAATGGGCCACCATTTAGATTGAGCTTGTTTATGTCTTTTAAGGTTTTGTCGGTGGTGGCCAACCTTAAACTTTGGCATACATGTTATAGTCTTACACTTGTCTTAAGACAGCCCTAATATATGGAGTAAGGTTATTAGCAAATATCGCTGCTTTCTACGTCGAACGTCATGCAGAATCAAAAGAAGGAGGATTTGACTTGAATAGTAGTACATGAGCATTTATAACATAATCAACCAAGAGCTATTGAGGTACCTCATCAATTCTATTCAGGGTAAAAATTTACAAAGTAAACCTAAGCTTCACTTGGTCGAGCAATCTTCTAGCCAAAAAGGCACTACTGCCCTTAGTTTTGTTTCAGTGGTACAATGAACCCACATTCTTGTTTGAAAACGTTTGAGCCTAGATCAGAAAAATCAATTGATTTTAGATTCATCAAGGCTTCTCGAAAACCATTTAGGCTTTCTACGCTTGTGTAGACGTTTAGTGTTATTTAGGGAGAAGATCTCAAGTGGGATATCATCCATCGGTAGTAGTGTGATGTCCGTAGTCGAATTGGGATGATGGCCAGTTGTCGGTCATGGCGATTCTAAGGCGAAATTCGATGGGCAGTCGATGCTAAGCAGCCGCTGGCTGCAGTGGTGCCATGCGGAACTAAGCGGGGGAAAAAATCGGAGCTAAGCGATGATAACGACATTTCAACGATCACTGTCACATTTTCTGCTCTTGGTACAGTGGCAGTTCGTGACAGTTTTTCTACGTCGGCTCACCGAAGGCCTTTACAGTGACGCTGCAAACGAAACAGCAACCAAAGCTTACGTGTACTAAACGTTGATAACAGTACTTATCAGTCCACCTGCTTCGTCTAAGCAAAACGTGTACACGTGTTTGATGAAAAATGTCTATGTTGATTACTGTAAAATGTATCAGTGTTACAAGTAAGGGCACAGTAAAACTTCAGAGTGTTTCGCCGGTTTTGCTCAACGTCGAATGAGCCACATAGTAGTGGACGCAATAGGGGATGTTGCTGAATTGAGAATGTTGGTCTGCGGCAGGCGGTTTATTTGACGTCCTTCCGGAATAGAAATGAACTTGAGCTTGGCCGCGGAAAATTTATCCTCAATTATCATTTTGTCTTACGTTAACGACGCACCTATACCACGTCAGCAGTTGCTCTTGCTGCATTTTCGCCGTAACAGAATGAATAACAACGAATATTAATCTTTGAAATCTTCGCGTTCTTCTTAGTTTGTACTGCGAAAGTTTTTTCCCGCGTCCTCTTCGTAACTTGAGAATTCAGGTTGGGACTTCTAAACTCAAAATCGTTAAGAAGCATCGCAAAACTGGCGCAGGGAAACGACTTGCGGGCTCGGTGAAAACAAAGCACATACAACGGAAGCCGCTCATCGAATGCTTAATACGTCCATCAACAAAACAAAACCGAGTAATATTAGTTTGCGTTTCACAAAGAACCAGTACTGATTTAATTTGATCTGCTTTTATTATTGTTAGTAGATTATCATAATAGTCTCACACGGAATGTTCGGAACGCACTAAATTCGAACGGACAGATAACGGCTCTTAAATTACAATTAGCGGCGCCAAGGCTGTGTAAATCAGTTAACGCTTCCCAATACACAGACGCCACTCAACCAAAAATCATCCATGGAAGACTATTTTCCAGTAGCAGTGTCGCACATGTCAGTCCCAGTAAAGTACGTCTTTCCGCGCTTTATTACGTCTTTGGGATAACAGTTGAATTTCAGTGCGAAGGGGTACTGCTGTATCTTAACTGCTCAAATGCTAAATAAGCTTCGTGACATTGAAGTTTTTCCACATAATATAATCCATTGTGTGACAAATACTCGTTTGCCTTGCCTGAAGGGAGCTGGCTGTCTATATAGCCCCTGGGCAGCACTGGGCGGTAAAGATTAACCCGGTAAGCATGCGGGCCGTAGCACTGATTTCGGCTGTTTGCAATTAATTTGGCGAATGAATTCTTATTCGTTAAGCTGACTAGATCTCTAGGGACAGCCAATTAGACACACTGAAAAATGCAGATCAAAGTAAATATATTCCACCACGTTCAACCGGAGTGTTTGCAGGGCCATCATTGAACAGCATTAAATTTGACGAAGCGGTCGTGATGATTACACCATCGGTGGTTTCTACAAATAAAATTTCTAACAACATGTACGACAGTGTTGCAGTATAGAAGTGTAACCTCAACGTGTAAAAATCGTTTGTCGAGTATTTAGAGTTTCAGACTTTAGTAACTCAATGCATGTAGCAAAACATTGTCGACTATGGACAACAGTCATCGTGAGAGGCAAAATCATTTATATTATTAGTAATAATAGTAGTAGTAAGATAAAGGTACGCTTTCCGTGTCAAACAAGATAGATCTGGATGGTGGGAAAACTTCATACAGGATTTATTACGTTCCAGACAATAGAAACATACTATACATATATATATATATATATA
>MNPL01014818.1:2276-34259 GCA_002081605.1 Tropilaelaps mercedesae | reverse complement strand
GGTCCGTCTTACGAAGTTATGCAAAAACTGCTACCGTGGACGTTAAATGTTGGCTGATGGTCAGCTTTAAAAAAAAAATTATGTAGGTGTTAGTTTCTAAGGAATTTATAACATGGTGCTGCTAAGTGGCATCTGGAAGATTGTATACAGGGCAAGGGCGTCACGTCGACTGCAAGCTATTCCGCTACTCACTACACACAACAAATTACCTCAACGGCTCACTAAAGGTACGAGCATTCAGACGTCAATAAAATGAATTCATGTTATTATTTGGAAGGGAAGGTAACAATGGATCGACGTTTGGAAATGGAGCTGAGGGCGTTAGCAGTGAAGCTCTTGAGCGAAGTTAATCGGGGCTCTGGATTTCACGCGCCGTATATCCCTCACTTAGCTGACTTATAAACTGCGTCTTACATATCTGCGGCCCTACATATTGGAAAAAGGTTTATGCTTTGATCATATCAAACTTATTGAATGAAATTTCGGTTTCATATTTCGGAGTCTCGGACATGTTTTTCATGTTTTTTCTTTATTACAACAACTTCTAGTCTCTAAGCGAGTCAGATTAGCCTTATCTGTGTGGCATAAGTTCCCATGTATTTCCAGAAAGTGTCCAGAATGCAGGTGAATGTCATAAAAACTCCGACATTTTGTATTAAGCGTTGCCATTACACTCAAAATCGCGTTCAATGGGCCGGTTATAAGCTATGCGTTTAGGGGCCGTGCTGCACGTTTATTCTCACTATAAAAGATGCCCTAAAATTTCAAGAGGCTCCATTTGTATGCCATTGCTATCTAAGAATACCAAATTGCGGAAAATCTGTCTTCAGCAGCACTCAAGGCTAGTCAATGGCAGAAGTATTCCATAGCGTCTTTGGCACCAGCAATATGACAATAGCATATCGTCCATAGCTGAAAGCACGTCTAGGAAATTTATGCTGGCAATATAGTGCATGTCTCTTACATACAGCAATAGTTAGCGAAGAATTTGATTTCAAACATATGTTGAATGGTGCAAGCACCAAAGAAGCTGTGATCAAGGCACGAAGCGTCGGTTTCCTTAGTTCTAAAGTTCCCTTAGATAGCAAAAATTGTCCAAGGAAGTTCGTAGCATAACAAACCTAAAAAGAACGTTTCCTCAAGGCGCGTATATATATCTAAACGTCACCATAGCAAACCAAATTAACCAGAGATCATTGTGAAAGCTCACTCAAGTTGAGGAACACAGGCCCTGTAAAAAGTGCGAACTTTTGGAGATCAAGTATTTGTAAGTACACAGGCTAGGAAACCCTTCTGTGTTTACGTAGAGTACACGAGCAAAAAGCGACGAAACCCTCATACTTCTCTCACCAAGTCGGCTCTCGAATCAGTGTGGCTTAATCGGCTCGATTGGCCACAACTCTGCGGGCACCGAAAAGCCTATTATTGTCGTCCTTAGTAACCATGAATGCAACGTTGGCAACGACAAATTAAACACGGCAGTCCTTGAAAACAGTATATTCGTTAATAAGGTAGCTCATATGAGGCTACTGTGGTAATAATAGTACGTCAGCAGTTTAGTCTAATTTTTCCTTTATTGAATTCAGCCTGTCAAAAAGAAACTATAAGCAACGCCGCTACCAGAGCGTTAAAAGTATTGCATTTAGAAGTAACAAGAATGTAGTCGCTAGAAAAAATTGAAGCCATTGTTTCTATTCTAGCGTCAAAGTAGGATACTATCGTTCTTAGCAAGGCATGGTTGCCAGCCATGTGGGTTATGCATTATGACATGAAAGGCTACGATGTATTTTCTTGAGTAGTGAGTGTTGTGGGGGTTGCATTACCGTAGCGATCTTTCGCAAAAAATTTAATGTTTTGGGTTATCATTTTGCATCCGTGAAATCCATTAGAGTCGATCAAGATAGGCGCTTATAACCGCTACTGCTCGCAGCGTCATACAGACCTTTTCACTTCCCAAAAAACGAATTTGTACATACCTCGGCAGACGGTGCTGTCAAGCTTTCCTGGACGATGATAGCGTTCAGGATACTAAAAATGTATATCTTTTTGGCGCCTTGTTGAATTCATTCAGCTTCATCAACTATACTCAAGCTAAGTGGACTGACGCCGTTTAGAAGCTCCGATCAAGCCTACAGAAATTTATCAGTTGAATTTTCCGGCACCTATGATCTGAGCGTGAATGACCATTTCGCGAAGAATGATGTGAGAGGAACATTAATGTAGTGCAGTCGCGTTCTTGTTTTCGCTTAACGGACCTGGAGTCTCTCTGGGCTTGTTTTCGGATAGCGTAAACACGGCGGAGGGAACTACCAGCAATTTCGAGACGCTTTACGATGCCTATAAGCTACAACTAAGGCTATCATTTCTATACGCTCTAGAGTGGAAGTTCATTATAAGCCAAAACAGTTCTACAACCTCTAGGTAAAGGGAAACAGGCTAAAGCACGCTTCTCATAAAAAGGGCAAGCGCGACCTCAACTCACCGGTGTAAGGTAATAGCGGATGCAAAGCCGAAAAACTTGAGATTATGAGGAAAGAATCTCGCGCTTACATTCCTCTAAGCGATGCTTAGCTTGCAGGCTAATTCGCAGAGTGCATCATTGCTGACAAAATACCAGCTGCGTCTTGGATAAAATCGAAGTTCGAACCACCTGTGTCCTTTACCTACTTCCCGAGTAAACGAATATCAGGTTGCCAAAGCGGTAGACAAAACATGTAACCCGGCAGCAGGCCATGACAGTATGTACAGGTATTTGGCACAGCAGAGCAAGACCTAATTGCCTTAAGTAAAAGACCATCGATGATTGCGCGTATTCCCAATGCCTTAAGGGTGTTGGGGTGGCGTATTGGTTAGTGGCTGTCATTGGTTGATCCGGCCTAATTTTTTTCCTAACCATAAAACTGACCTAACGTCCACCGTACGTTTATTGCATTACTTCGTAAAACGGACCCCATAAATCTAAATGAGCAATAGTGGGGATCGAACTCGTGTCCCTGCATGTCCCTTCGGTCGCAAAGCATATACGAATGTACCGTGCTACTGAGCTCGATATCGTCACCTAACTATTGTTAGGATATCGTCCGCCCAGTACTTAAAAAAATATTTGAAAATAGCTTCTTGGATCTCTTCCAAGATGATATAATACCTTAACTCACATTTGTACATATCAAACAACCTGTTTATTTACAGCAAGCGTTGTGAAACAGGACACACTATTATTTAAATCACATAAGAGACATAATTTCAGCTTAACACAAAACTTTGCCTTATTCGTTGACTTCCGCCGTTCTTTCGGCAAGGTTTTATAACTATTTATTTTATTTATAAAATTAAATTTGGTTGCGCTGATATGTAGCAGTTCGTGTAAGTGGTCGGCAGTCGCTTTAAGCTATTTACCTTCAAAGTCCCAAGTCGGTGCGCTGCGGGGTCCTTCATTGGCTCTATTGCATTCCTTTATTTCATAACATGATGCGGGTCACTAAGTATGAGAAGTCGTTTATGCTGACGATAGCATCTCCAAATGATAGGACGTAGGTAAGTTAGCATGCGAAGTTCAAAGAACTACTCAAGATTTCCTACTTAACAACTCATGGTGTGACGCTAATAATATCTGAATTACTGCGGGAAAAACACAATATTTCCCAGGAAGTCGTGCAAAAATTTTCATAGATTGGGCTGACTATTCAAACTTTGAGGGTTTAGGAACTATTTGAAAAAAACATCTACTAACATTACTCGAAAGGTCTGTAACTGTCGTAGTAATCACTGTAGTTGCATCTTCATAGCTTGCGAATAGAACCTTTTCCGGCATACATCAAAGCAGTTTGCTCTTTTTCCACTTTCAAGCAATTCTTAAATATGTTCCTAGCAAACGTATAGAAGAGAAACTGTCAATCTGAGCATAAAACTTATCATAGGATTGCTACATCTAATTTTTCTTTGCGCTTTTTTTACTAGGACCCCATAATTTTGCGTGTTTTATTCTGCGTATTTTATTTTATTTCAACTCGGTGTCTCTTTTTAGTATACTATGACGTTACTGCACAACCTGCAGTTAGAATATTTCACGACTCACATGAACTACGTGAAACTGAACATTTGCGAAACTGCTGCTCCGTAAAAAAATCATACTATAATCACTCTGAATTTAATTACAACAAAAAATATAAACATTGTAAATACTTGTATGCAGTGTTGCGCATAATTAGCTACGAATAATTATGGAATTATCTGCCTCCGCATAATAGATACCTTTTTGTTTTTACCTTTGCCACTATGTAAGAATTCTACATACTTCAAGTGTGTAGTAATTGATGTTCTGCATTAAATTACAACCAGCATAAGAAATATTTTATTTTGTAATTTATTAAATAATTCATGCAAATATTTACTTTATAGTATAACCGCTTCGGTCTCGTTTTCGTTGATCGTTTTCTGATAAACAATAAAATATTAACTACTTAATCAAAATAAAAACTTTTCCATTTGGCAGACCTCCAGGTTACTATATATTACACTGCATACAAATCACAACCAATAATTCAAGCGTTGCTCCCCATAGAACCTCTAAATTCGGAACGAATGATTTTGGAAATACTTGAATCGAATGAAAATACGTAAAGATCACAGTGTTCTGAACTCAACACGTCAACTTCTATTTGCCAGCAAAGTTCCATCAATCAATTTTCCAGTGTACAACTGTGCAAGCTACCCTTTCCTTTGTAATCCGGTCTTTAGCAAAGTATAGTAAGGTATAATAAGATGACATTTTTTGCAAAATTCATCAATAACTTTGTTCATTTTAAATTTACCCCGACAACTTCGTGATGACAGTATATTATTAGGACACTGGGAAGATTTCCGTGGTTTTTTGGGTCGGCGGCCGTTACAGCGCTCTCTTAGACGCGGCCTTTGGAGTGTTACAATCTATGTGTGCAGCGCGACTTGCAGCTTTAGAGCCCAGAGAACGACTACGAGCCGTTGCCGAGACATTAGTATTTTCGTTTGCAGAACGCGATGATTTGGATAGATATGATTTTGATTTAACCGTTCAGCTCATACTAAACTTTGTTGTTGCATATGCTTTGATATGTGTGCCGTATCAAGCTCGGCGGCGTGGTGCATTTTCCTGTACCTTGCGACCGGACGAGACACGCAGGTGCACGGGTTCGATCCCCGCCGTTGAACATTTACATTATGGGGCCCGTCTTACGAAGTAATGCAACAAGCGATACCGCGATGTTAAATATTGGCTGATAGTCAGCCCTAAAGATGTGTCCCGTAAAATGGAATAGTTATGAGCAGGACTCACTGACTGCTGCGGCGGCTGCTGAGGCGGCTGCAACGGGATAATAAAATTACAAGACTTCATTGCCTCGTAGGAGTGTCAGACATACGCTGCTCTTAGCATCTAAATTGAAATATATATTGCGCACGACAAAATTACTTAAGCGAATGCTGAGACCTTAGGTGTTCATTTCTTCATAGAAAGTTTCATAGACGGCAAAGTAAAAAAGGTCAAGTATTTATTATATTCAATTGTCCTTCGAAGCACACAACACGTAAGCCAAACCTTGTTAATCATATTCAATTTAATCAAACAGGTTCATTCTCAGGTTTAGTGGCATATTCATTCGCTTGGAAACCTACTTAGCTAGATCACGAGACCAGCTGCTTCGATGTTCGAAGATACCTGGATAGGTAACGTTTTTGTTCATGAGCGCGCATTTTTTTATTAAACGCGAAGATATACTGGCTAACGATTTTAGCATCGAATACATCATCAAAGTGCACGTGAACAACTACATAAAATACTTTTTTCGGTCTCAGCTTTTTTGAGAAACACGCCGAGTATCTACCACCATCTACCCATTTACGCCAGGCCTTTTTACTTTCGAGAGTTGCTCTAATGCCAAGCACGAAAAGTGGGTAAGTAATGCAATAGGATTTAAATGGAATGAATACCGACGCGAAGTGCTAGAGAAGGTGGCGTTCGTATAAAAATATGTAATATTATGATTTGAAAGTTTCAGCTTTTCAATGAACTAAATGATGACAAAGTAACATGATAGTGACGCAATATGCGTATAGGATACACACTATAAGAATCATCATTATGAGCAAGACTATGTAAATTTCACAGAATCTAAATATAGACATAATTTATGGCATAAGAAAAATAAACCTGTTAATTAAGAATACAGTTCAGATAACGGCAGTGTTAAGGGCTTTTTTTACTTGTTGTCCTTTAGTTTCGAATGTGCAAGTGTTGCTATGTTGCGGCAAAGCCTTCGAAGCCTATCAGCGCTAATGCCACTGCTTTACCAGTTAAATTATTAGCTTAGAGTTATGCTCATTATAATTATTTTTCACATGTCATCATCGCTATCAACGGTAGTGCTTATAACTAAAATGATCTTCCTTATAATAAATACTTTCATCAGATGTAGCATCTTTGGGCGCCAAAGCAAACATGAACGATAGTTCAAATCCAACCCCTATTTTTTATCATTTCGGCGTTATGGCCTATCTTAGCGTCAATGTGTAATGTTTCATTGGTTATTTTGTAACTTGGTTATCAAGTTGAAATAATGCTACGGAAAAAGCCGCCAGTAAAAACAGCGCCCCGTTGTAACAATCCTCATAATGATTGTAAGCGTCTGAGTGATCTGACGTGAAAATCTGAGACTCATAAATTACAAATTATTCCATATTCATGCCAATTTACCATATTAAATTAATATTAAAGGCTAAAATGAACTGAAACGAAATAAACGAAATTTATATTTTAACATTTTAAAACGACCGCCGTAGGAGGAATATGAAGAAACAATAGTATTAAAGCATGACTATCTTTTTTTCATCCATTGTTCCAAGAGCGGCTTAAGATGAGAGTGGTTAAAGGAACTGTGTCAAAGCAGTAACGAAATATATAATTGTCATCAGTTGAAAAACTGTAAAGATACTTTCGGTTTGTTTACGCTTTGTTTAATCACAGTCGTTGCTTGCGGAAAAAATAAATGATTGCAAGTGCATGTACAAACGGTATAATTATAATGCAAGGTCAGACGGATCGCATAAACACTTGTACGCCTATGGATATTCACCACACGGTTCCGGCACCCTGACAAATTCAATTTTAGCAGTCACTTGTTACGATTTGCCGCTATCATACACTTAATGCGTATCACAAATATGCAGATCGTTCTCTTTTTCGCTGTCTTTAATAATGCCGATTTTACGTCTATTTGTTGAAAAAATTCTAACCGAGATTTCCCATATTTTTTCATTGAACGACCAAAGATACGGTTAGTGTGTATAGATAACGTGGGATACAAATTACTTCGATATTTTTCCTCACTGCTTTTTTAGAAGGCACCTGCACGGAACACCTGTACAAGGAACGGTGTTTTAGTTTGTGAGCTACATCGGATTCAAAAATAAGCCAAAATAATTTCACAGAGCACTTGACTGCCTCTTACAGTAGTTTCTGGCCATCGCTATAAATACTTTCACAGAGCTGAGAACTCGTCTATTTTTATTCCTTCATAAGGTTGAACTAAATTCATATTATTGCTACTCAGACCCGGCCTCGCTGAAAACCAATTTGTCATTTAATTTGCCAACTCATGAAGACGCTTTAGTGCTTCAGAACAGGTGGACGCCGAACGCTCCATAGACAGTGAATCTAAGTTCTCTCCATTGTACGAAATGATTGGAAACACCGTTGCTAATCTAACATCTTTCGACGAGTGCTTGGAAGGTCTGAAGCCTTCTAGGGTCACTGTCCCATAGGAGGGTAATTTACGTACTCGATTAATAAAAATAACAATTATACTAAGTTAGTTTGTCATTCCGAAGTAAAGGATGAATTTTATTTCCAAACTTCCGTTTAATTTCCGGAGAACACTTCCTCATCAAAGTGGCCTCTCCTGGGATGTCTTATTTTTTCCAGTCTGCCGCGTCATCTTTTTGTTTGCCCAAACAACAAAACGACAGCACATACATTCAATTGAATCATGCTACATAACAAGAGACACTTTTATAGTTGGAGTCATATGCTACCGGTGAAATAGTCCCACCAGCTGCCCCTAGCTTGACTGAAGCAGCTCATGCCGGAACTGCTAGGCCGCGTGTATGCGATGTATAAAAGATACTAAATCAATAAATTGTACATGTTAGACCCTTGTCCTAGTACTCAACAATTTGAATGGGCATCTACTTACGAAGAATTGTTTCTTATTAGGGTGTTTTACACGCCATGAATGAAGGCAAGCGTAAAGGGGGTCGTTATGTGCTTAATTCTGATATATGGCAGTAGTCCAATAAATACATATGCTAGGAAGACAAACGGGGTCGTATGCATGAATAACATTTTTACATACGGCGAGCATTATAGACGGACGCTACGCCAATAGAACGTTATAATAATGCATGATTTACCGTCAGGTACACACTAGTGAATTGATGTATGAGCTCACCATCTCATTGATATGAATATGGAAGCAACAGTTATGTAACTAAACACTGTAAGACTAGAAGCAAAACAATAAGACAGGTGAAGAATAGCAGATCCGTCCAGACCGCAAGTCGAGTTATTGATCATATAAGACGGATAACTATATTGTAGTTGATAAAATGACGTGCACATAAATCACATCAAGCTCTGTATTAATTATGTTTTACATGCATTAGTTGTACATACCCTTACGTATATTCGCCTGATAAATCATGTGAATTCTTTACTCGCTCAGCGGACTTGCATCTTCAAACTTGCGGAGCTCGCATAAAGTTACCTTAGATAAGTTTTCTTGAATTATACGTACAGAAAGTATACAGGGTACAGAAAGTGGCAATATAACGTAATACGTCAATTAATTGAATATGTAAAATTCATTACTACACGATATTTCACTCGAGTACGTACACGTTGATATCTCCAAGGTACTATTTGTTAACTAGGTACGGTGTGGATGGAAAAACTGGTTCGGTGAATTCTTGCTGGCTATATTTTTTCATTCTATCCTCTGTGATGTAAGATAACAAGCTGCAACGATGTAACTACGACAAATCACGTAAATGTAGCGAGGATCAAACGAAAAATTGTCAAATAAAACCCCTATGAAGAATTTGAGTGAAAGCTGCAATTTTATAAAGACTACTTGAAAGGGGCACACAGGCTGTTGGGGATTTATTTTAGAGTCAGTGTTAACTGCACTGTTCTGTATTAAAAACGCGGAGATTTTGTTCCGTGCGTTCAAATACTATTGCGTTATAGCGATAATGAAAGGAAAAACGTCTGGCGGCCCTATACATATAACTGCTTTAGAGGCAAATCAACCACGTATCGGCAAAAAAACCGTACTAGTATTTATTCTAGGCAATATAGATTATCCATGCTTAATATAGATTATCTAGTTTTGTTCATATAAGTCAAACCATAAAAAAGCTAAAAAATATATATATGTAACCTTCTTTGACTTTAAATACAACCTTATCTATCACCCATTGAAATCAGTAGCTGTAGGTTCGGCTGCGCTCATTTAAAAGTGGGTTTGGCAACCGATCATTTCATTTTAGCTTCCCATTTTGACTTTCATTTAGCATCGAAAGACATTCCAACCAGCTGTTTGACATAAGCCCAATCTTTTTATAGGCAATTGCCTTGTGTGTGTAATGTACACAGAGTTAATCCTCTTTGACGTCAAAACGTTTGCCAACTGTAAGCTGTTAGTTCGGGGAAGTCTAGGAGAATCCGACGAGCGTTAGCTGTGAGTTTCTGCATAGCCTTAAGGCCACTTGTTTTAAGAGGATCAAGGAGTGTTCATCCCACGGATCGTAACAAGTTGGTTTAGTTGTCCGTTGACGATCGACGTTTCGTTACGCTGAAATGCCACTTTCAAAGCTAGCTTTTCACACAGTCGATGTTTCTTGACGAAACGGCATTCCCTCGCACAAGATACGTAAATATATAAGAATAAAGCCAACTACCGCCAACCAATTTATCTGGTTTATACCAGAAATTGAACGTTTATGTTAACACATTATTGGATTTTGGCAAATTAAAAACAAACATTAAAGCGGATCGAATGCCCGTTTCTCGTCATTTAATTATTCTATCAAATAAAAATAATTCATGTTGGTGTCAGGATTTGTGTAAAAACTCCTTGTCGATGTTTACTTGAAATCCACTACAAATAAGCGAATGTTATCTATCCAGAGCATCCATAAGTAAGTCTTGTGTAAAATACCAATTTCGTTGTGTCATGTCCAGTAAAATTTTTCCACGAATTTTGTTTGTTTATTTGTGAAACTAGTTGTATTGTTCTAGCAGAGGTTCCCTGTACTACTATACAAATAATATAAAAAATATACAAATACAGAAATCGTTTACCGTATCACCGCTTTTATCTTGAATAAATCTGCCAATAGAGCGGGGAATATTATTTCTGCTGCGGAGTTTCGTAGTTACGGAAATAATTTGCCAATTTAATGTACTATGCATGAAACATATATGCGCATATAATGTTTACGTGCGCTTATATGAGTGACGAGGTGTATAGGGCAGCAAATACTTGGGTTCATGGGGTCGACGTCCGCTAAAAAAAGTAACAAGTAAATGAAATTGAATTATAGTGAGACATTAATATCACTTTGTAGTGCGTGTACGTGTAAGCAGCGTGAATGTAATTGTACTCTCAAGGA
Organism: Tropilaelaps mercedesae; assembly: GCA_002081605.1. NCBI lineage: Eukaryota > Metazoa > Arthropoda > Arachnida > Mesostigmata > Laelapidae > Tropilaelaps > Tropilaelaps mercedesae. The sequence goes on along the minus strand of MNPL01014818.1, from coordinate 23,555 downwards.
AGAACCGATGTAAGTCAGCTCCCAGAATGTTGCGAATATTAGGATTGTCACAGGCATACCTTTGCAATTATGTTTCAGCGCTGGCATGCAGAAAAGACGAAAACGCTTATATAAAACGGTTTAGAATACTGTTAGAACTACTAGATCGTAAAGTGCTACAGATTAATTTACGATAGGCCAATACCAAACGGTACGTCCTGTTATCACATGAATATATTTGCTGTGTCTCTGTACCACCGAAACAGGTAGAATATTAAAATTCTTGACAAATCGTTATGTCTAAGGCCATGTGCCCCGGGAGATTAACACCGAAGATCCTGTGGCTCAAAACACTCTTCGTTCTGCCTTTATAAGCAGCGGGCTTTTGATTTGAGGTTGCGGGAGTTATTAAAATAAAAACACGTTGATCGTTGAATAAAGGAAGGCGTGCTGGAAGGGTGGGATGATCCAAACGATGTTCTCAACCTCAAACATTAGGACTTTGCGCTAAGTTTTGCAATATCCGGTTCGCACAATCGAGCTTTATCGCTCGAAAACATCGTAAAGGTGACATAGAGAGGTAAAAGCAATCTGGAACCTGCAGCCCTTCATATGATCGGTAATGCTGCTACGAATATTAACTTTCGTGCTAAAAAAGAAAGCCCATTGTGCCAAAAAACTCATGTGAGGAATACGCCATTCAGTCATACAGTCTTATGTACAAGGAACAGCGGAAAACGCTAAGCGGATGGTATTAGCGCCATATTCAGAAAGTAGAGTTTCTTAGCGGCGCCAGAAAGGATGGCTATATTTATATATATACGGGCTGTTCCGAATGAGAAGTCGACACGGTCTATTCGCGACATCTGAATATTTAAACGGGCAGGAAAAACGTTACGCATAAGAAATCAGCCTTTCAATTCGACGGTTGGTGCCTACAAGCAAATTGTGTAGTTCAAAAACAAAATTGCCACAACATTGTTGGAAAAAACCACACTCACAGAAATTCTAAGCGAGCTTAACCGCGCGGAAGTACACTATCGCCTGGCCACCCACGACGGTACGGTTGGGGTGATGGGTCTTACCGTGTTTTTCGTACTGGGCATGAGAGGCCTGTCTATCTTATCAGGAGCATATACCGAGTATCGTACTTTCGAGTTTGTACTTGCGAAAAATCGAAGCACATATTTGAGCAGAATTCAGCCTGACGTATCAAACCCTAAATCGCTGTAAGCACACAATACCTGCACTTTAATGGAAGGATGGCAAAGTACGGTATTTTTGTACAAAGCTTCGGCCAGTTCAGTGAGTTTGACACTTTAAAATTTTCTAAAAAGATTTTATTCAGGGTCCCCTCAAAAGACTAAGCATTAAAGGATGAAACGTAAATGTTCTGTGCTTTCTACGCTGATCAGTTAGTTGCAGTAGATTAATAGTCGAGTAGAGTTGTCTCGGAAAAGACGCTATTAAGCTGTAACAATCAAGAAATTTAATGAATTACTTAGCGTTTATTATAGCCGTTTCAAGTATATCTAGGACTCTTGGAAAATTTTATTTTCCAAGAGTCCTTATTATTATTATTATTAGAGAGTTATTATTATTTTTATATTTTCTCCTCGGAATTTTAGTTACTGACTTGGCGGTACTCCTACGAATAATATACCTAAATATAACATTTGTAGAAGTGATACACGACGAAGCGTTAACCCTGCACATATATTTTTCGCATCCCATTATTTTACCATATTGCGTTCTAAAGCTTAATTAATCTAACAATGAAGCAGACCAATCAGCCGTACAAACGATCTTAACAGACAAGCAGACGCGCACAGTGGAGGTTTGTTCTTAGACTCACTCCACACGAAAATGGGTTCGGTGTTTCCGGCAGCATACATGATCACTGTTCAAAATGTCGAATAACACCGAATAGCATTTGGGTTGACTTCTGAAAAGTCGCGATGCTTTGTCACACAAATTACATTATAATGATTTGATGTCTTCTACGACTCGTATTTTAATTGTCGGAAACATAGAATTCGTGGAAGTTTAGCTTGCGCAAAGGTAGTAATATCGGGTTGCCCCGACTAAAGCGCTGAACGTGCCATATCCGAACAATGAACTGTACGAAAAAATTAGATTAATGCAGGTGTTTAGAACAAAACGTATTATCAAGGAGCGCATATTTACCCTTTCAAGCAACTGTTTCTTCCACCTCTTGAATCCCCTTATTTGCTCATTTAGCCAAGAAGGTCTACCTAGGCAAAATGTAGCTTACTGGCAATGCTAGGCTTAGATCGCGGTCAAATTGAGGTTTTGCATAGCTGATCCTCGTACACGGGCTGATCTAGTCGTACTGCAACTTTGGCTCGAGATTTGCACCTCTCGAATGAAGGGGGAAAAGCTTGTATATGTTGTCAAGGATGCCCTTTGCCGGGATTATCTGCTGTAGTTTATAAACTCAGATAACAATGGCGTGTTTTGAATGCTAGTTAGTTTCGGTCTTTGATGTAGCACACATTTTTCTTGTGTTTTTCTTTGAATGTAAAACAAGAATATTCAATGCAAATAATGATGGAATTCAGTGTTAACTACCCGCCAAGACCCTTCCCAAAAATATAGCATTTGATAGCCGCCTATTTCAAAGTATACTAAGTCGCTTTTCCGCAAACCTTTACCCCGCAACTGTACATTTCCAAAAACTTCGTCAGCTTCAGTAATTATTTAGCCGGCGTTGATTTTGAGTCACACATTTGTAACACAGACCTCCGTCTACTTATGTGCACGGTACCATTAAATACAGACAACGATTATTTTGTGGTATAGTATGGCCCGAACCTATCCGAAAGAAATATTAGTGAAAAATCAAAAGCCGGCATAACAGCATCGTTTACGTTGTTAAAGTGGCCAGACTTTTTGAAAAAATAGTTAATACATTTTTTAATATATCACTACATTATATTTTATGCGCGAATAATCAGCATGTGCCAAATGGCCTCCTCGAGTCCAAGGATGAATGTTGTATAATGTATCTGACTGAGTAGCGCATCAAATTAAACTTTTCATGACAATAACCTCGTCCGTTGTATGAGTTGCACAATTTGAAGTATGTGCATTAATGTTTTATACCTAGACTTATAACAACCATGCATTCTTTTCGAATTAAATAAATTGCCTCATTTATGGAATGCAAGTAAGTGTAGCCGCCCAGTTGGTGGCATTCAAACAAATTAATGAAGAATTTTTAGTAAATAATAACTCTGTGCTTGAATCTACTAGATAACCTGCAGAATTAAATTATAGCAAGGTTGGTATCCTTTGGAAGCTTGCGATTGAATGTAAGCAAACACTGGTTGACCTTCTTTGAAGCAATATAGAAAGGGGAATACGAGAGATACTTCTTCTCTAGAATGAAATGCACAGTCTGAATTCAATTATAACACAATTTAATTTTGAAAATCAGTTGGACACATCGTAAGCTGGTTGCCCATGCCAAAATGATTGACTACGGCTTCTCGAAACTTACATATTTTGAGCAGATCTTTATGAGCTTCTCTGGTAGCAGCACTGTAAACGCAAGACACTTCTCTAAGACATATATATATATATATATATAAAACTTTGTTAGCAAAGTAGCTAATGCTATTCGGGCAATTGTCTTCCCAGTCATTTGGAGATGGGCTTATACTAATAAAATCTTTTTAAAATCTTTTTACTTGGATCAGCCTCATCGAAGCTTTAGTGTGACAATGAGAACAAGCTAATGTACTAAAGACAATTCTATCTGCATAGAGAGCTTCCAGGCTTGTTAGCAATTCCACACGTGTCAGAGCCAAATTCGGTACTCTTCAGTTTATTGCAACTGCAAAAGAAAGTGATAAATTGTGTTGACAAATTTTTTCGTGTATATGCGACAAGTAAAAAAGAAGTTCAACATCCGTAATGTTAACGCCTGTTTTTTGTAAGAAATGGTAGACTAACGCATCTTACAAATGTATATACATATATATACATATATATATATATATATTCCATGGGTTTGTCATGTAATGATATTCGCTTAAATTTGTATGACTTGACGGTCAATTTCACTGTGTTGCAATATTGGTTAGCACGCGCTATCATGGCCGGACTCCGCATTCAAAGCATTGTTTACTGTGCGCATGTTGGGGTAGCCTACCGTCGCTAAAAAGAATGGTGAAGGTGTATTTGAATCTAACTAAAATATACCCAGCAATGTATTCAAGACCTCAAGAGCCTGAGCAACAATTCAATGATATATCATCAGCTGTACTATCTCTCTGAAGGATTCCACACCAGTCTAAATCCCATTGGCTCAAGCGCTATAAGGAGGTAAGCTCCCTATCGGTTTAAAATTTTCTGAGTCTGGCACCACCCCTGTACGTCCCCTTGAGCGACGCGATGGAAACTAATGTTAGCACATGTGTCGCTCCATACGAAGACAGATGTTGGTCAACTGGTCAACTAAGCGGGACGGCGTGGCTAAAGAAATTCTATGAAAAAAGGATCCGATGTTATGTTGACACATTTGCAATCCGGCTTGCGACTTCTGCAGAAAGAATGTTTAAAAAGCCATTTCAAAAAACACGGTAGCCTACATTGGCATTCCACATGTCTGAAGTAAAATAACTAGTAAGCACATTCACTAAGAAAATTAGTTTCTGGGACGTAGAACTTCCGTGTAACATGCACACCTGTAAGAAAAAGTTTGAGTAAAGAATAGCGTTTTTGACCAAGCGTTTTCATTTACTTAATCAGCTCTTTGAAGCACGGGCAAGCGAGGATACTAAAATCAACACTAATATATATATACATGAAAAGAAGCGTCTCCGTTATTTGGAAAAGTGCAATCAAGTTACTTTACAGCCTGCCTGGCACTTGGGGGTTGTCATAGATTCGACTCACTTGCACGTAAAATAGAAGAGAATCGGAAATCTGAATAAACCATCCCCCCGTTTCTAAAGCACAACTCCATCACACTTATATACAGGAGAAGTTTTTAATTTACAAACCAGAACAAATTTAGATTAATCGTTACTGTCACCATTTTTCTCGTAAAAGTTGCTCACAGCGATGATTGTCTCGTATTCTTCCCCTCTAGGAGACTATTGCAAAAGATATACCTTCGGCCTTTGATGAGGTGAAAAGTAAAATCAATTAATTTATAAGAGTTGCACCAGGTAAACATTTCCAGATGGGAGGCTTAATGATATTTGTCTGCGCATAACAAGCCTCAGGAGAGCAAGAGCGGGAGAAAAGGTATGAAGTGAACTGCTTATTATAATACGAGGGGGATATTATGTACCTTATGGAATAACGAATATGACCATCACTTCATCAACTCCGGTTCTTAATATGCGGTCTCGGTAAAACTGTGTCGGATAATTTTGCTCTTTATTTAGTGGCAGTAGGTTGGCTGCACGGAACTCAAACTAATCTATGGTATTCATTACGTGTTCAGGGCTTAAATTCCTGTCAAGCACTTTGTAATATTCAGTTTCCTTACCACTCATTAGTCACTCCCACAATGACGCGACGGTAGGGAGGCAGCCGTGAATACCAAAGCTCCAGGTTCAAACACCAGTTGAGATACAAAAACGAAATCGTTATTAAAAGTATTACAACGTTGATTACGCAATTCACCATTGAAAAATGCATCTGTGTAAAAGGATAAACATAAAAGAGCGGAAAGACAATGTATGATTGTCAATGTTGAAATTCTACCAGCTTCTATAAATACAGCAAACAACAGTTTAGCGACTTTAACAGAGCATAATATTAAACAATGTATTGGAAACAGATAGTTTTTAACAGATATCAGCCCTGTTAAAGAGCTTTTATCACCCGGCTTATCAGTCAGTTGATTAGAAGCAGTGGATTATGTATAAGCTTCTAATCTAAGCCAATTAAGATTAAGCTATGGCTTGAACTAAAACTCACAAAACCTAATAATGCGTCATAGGGAGTCATAATTTATACATTTCTGAACCAGTATTTCGCATGTGTTCACATGACTGTATTACCTGGGATGCTTATATTTCATGCTGTGACACAAGCCTTTTACAAGGTAGCAGCACCAAAAAGTTTTCTTCGTGATTTCCAGCGAAACGCAGATGAGATAAGATTCACTTATCGCACATCTGTAGAAGTCCATCTCTTTCTCTTCACTGGATACTCAGAACAATTTGCATAATCTCATTTGGCAAGCAAGAAACAACTATGCGACAGTGGTGGCACCACATGAGATCAGAGAACGGAGCAAAGGCGTACTGTACTCGAGCCAAAAAACAAGAAAACTTTGCTTGTTTGACAAAACAGAAAATTTGGCCAATATCCACCGTTTCGGGTACTTTTGGCTTGTCGCTCAACCGCGAAGGGAAAAATTGATTCGAAGCATCCTCCCAGCTTTTCTTAGATGTGTCGGCGGCCACTTTTGGAGAGCAATCTCTCAAGTTGGATGGCCGAATAGAGGACAGATCACGGTGAAACATCATGTCAAGCGCATTTACTCAAGCGTTCGGTGTCACCGCTAACAAAGGGCCGACACGGTTTGACATGTCACTTAGCACATTCTCGCGCAATGCTAGCGGGGTCTAAACTTTAGTAGACAAGTTCCTCCGCACGGACCGATCGGCCGAAAGACCAAAAGTTGCTTGAACTTATTAGAATCACGAGGTTCTAGAGTATCTATGTGTGCTGCTTCCCAAGACCAAAATCCGATAGGGACACGATATTTTCATGAAAAAGCGTCTGACGTAAGCATTGCAGCATGCTAAACACAGTGTTATTTTCGGTTCTGTGACAGACGTCAATAGTTTACGAATGACTGAAACGCGAGGCACATCAAAAGTCGGTATCTCGCCCCTTGGCTATTACACTAACGAATAGTAGGTCCAATCGAAAGCGTAGCGAAGTTGTCTACTCTGAGCTTTTTATCACGGACCATCGAGTGCAAGAAGTGCCAGCTTAGAAGTGCACGTACCATTGGGTTACTTAATATCCTATAAAGCGAAGTCGGCCGCTTATCATAGTGAAGCCTCAAGTTTCCATTGAATAGATATTCAAAGAGATTCGGTTAATTTGACAGACATGTGTCAAATGAGCATAAATCGTACAAACACATATTATTTTTTTGTGCCTACATGCAGTTATGACCGTCATAGTGGAATATACATGTAGATCTCTCTTTGCACTAAATTACTCCCTAAACAATTTTGCGTGCAAGGTTAAATGAAAACAGTCTCTGTCCTCTATTGTTTTAATTAAAATAAATCAATCTCGAGCTAACCGAAAGAAACGAACAGGCAGCAAAGTTAACAGATCAGGAACGCGTTTGATATCTTTCATGCGTTGTTCTCTCTCTTTGTCCTTTGGCCTTTCTTATCTTTTACTTTCTAACGGTGGCCGTCATGTATGTTGGTAAGATCGTTTTGCGAGTACACGATCATGTCACCACTAGTCCTCCACGGAATTCATCCGTCTCCTGGCCAAGTCAAGCGTGCTCGTCGCCGAGTGACAGAGCTTCAGCTGAGCAAACAGCGGCACACAGATAGGTAGCCATACCCAGCTTAAGGTTTCGCAGCACGACACGTAGTCTGTTTTTCTCTTTTTATCTTTTGGCCGAAATTGGATATTCATGGTCTCGACGAGTTGTATATATTCAAAACAAGCGACTAGCATGCATAATGATCGATCGCGTGACGCCGAATGCTAATACACTTTGCCGGTGGAGATATTCGGCGTCGTCTGGTGACTTTCGCTCGAACCTTCGCGAATCTCGTTAGTGAAAGACAAAAATGAACTTTATTTACTTGCTGCCGTCACACGGCGCCCACTTCAGCGTGCAGCCATCGGCTGATGTGACAAAGGTAACAATGGCTGAATTTGCTGCTGAATGGAGGAAAAAAGACTCAACGATGGCGTACCGCTAACTGTTCTGTAGCATATACCCCTATGCGTTTGTATGCGTATGTTTGTTGTTGTTGGTGGTGGTGATGGTGGTTGTGGTTGTTGAAACCCCTCTTGTCGGCGATAAAGCGTATGCTACGTTGGAGCCGCAAGTGTAATCCACTCGGCGAACATTTGGGCGAATGGGGTGAATCTGGATAACTAAATTGGGGCCCGATGGGCACTAGAGTAGATGCCGGGTACTGTCCCGTTGTTGGAATTGGTCGCGCATTCACATCTAAATGATAGTGCCCTACTACTGGACCCATTAATGACCTTATTAATGACCAGTTGTATTAACTGGATAAAACAGTCAAATATATCAAATACCTAAGTTGTTTCTTAGAGAATCGAATCGCACTTGGCGGGACACATATTTAAATACCGTAAGCGCGTTTCGTTTATTTCCTGAAAAAATACAACAAGAGGTGTATTGGCTTCAACGAAACTTCTTTAAACGTTATAGTTGGCGTAATCACTGTTAAATAAAACAAAGGTATAAAACAGGTTCGTTTTTCAACCTTCTGCTTGAAAATTGGTTCAAAAACGTAATCTATAGGATACTTCTAACACAAAGAAACAGAGAAAATCATATGTCAAAGTACAAGAAAAAGAAAGCACCTGGACCAAAAATATTTTATAAGTGTTTAGAAAGTAATAATATTCTCGGCGTTTTGCTCTTGCCGCTACGGTGCAATTAAGATTCGCCTGACAGAAACATGTGTTTGGCTGAATCACTGCTGTTACCAAATTCCTCGAGGCCTGAAGCGTACATATAAATGTGTTGGTCAAAAGTTTTGTCTCTCCGGTTTGCAAGGTTCGAGAATATATACATATATATAAAATTTCTTAGAAAAAAGTTTCCAAAACGCAAGCTAAATGACTCGCTTTACCCGGTTGGTTAAGTGTAAAGTTTCTTGGTTACACTTTGGAGTGGTTATCGAGTCTCAGCTCCTTTTTTGCTATCCTAAACACTCTTATTGAATGTCATGGTGCTCATGATAAAGTCGCACAATCAATTGACGTCTCTGAATTATTTTGTCTCTTTATTTCGTTTACGTAAACGACTTTGTTCAATTGCTTCAAATCCGCGGTTTCTGAACCTATCACGACTGAATTCGCGACTATTGCCTTCTGAGACGTAGTAGTGCATGAGAAGGGTGTCACGCTAGTATTCGTATACCGCCAAAAAAATTCTAATGTAGGCAAGCTGCCCTTTAGTGGCGCGCCTTCTTAAATTGACATGTATAGTTTCAATATGCGTGCACATTTTGGCCAGTTTTTTTCACTGTCTATTACATTTCAGATCCACGTACCTAGCCAAGTTGAAACGACGTTTCCAAGAGGTGAGGGGAGGTGCTTCATTATGTGGTGCTAAATTTTTGTTAGGCTACACCCTCTGGGCCTAGCGAGTGTGATGATAATCTATTCACCGGATTACGATAGCTTCGAAACAGAAGTTATAAGACTGAATATTCATAAAGTAGTTGCGGCGGCAAGACCACAGTCTTTTCTGAATGCTGAGGGCGCTTCAGTCTAAATGAACGTGTCACACGTTATGCAAATGTGCACTGCCTTACACTAGTTTAGCTCTGAAGGGTACGTGATATCTGACGTCGCTGTTTGGATGATTATGTGCAATTCTCTGCGAGCACAAGCATCAGAACACTGGTTTGAAACCGACATGACTGGAATATTGTCGGCTCAATGATAGCACGAGTGGCCTTGGAGGAGCACACGAGAAAAGTTTCTACAGATTTAAAGGCTAACAACGCTAACGCTGGTAAGCTGCTCCATGAAAGATGTTTGACTAGAATCTTTCCAAAGCGTAGGAGTCCCCGGCTTGGTGCATTCGTATGCGGCTTGCAGACACGTAGGTGCACGGGTTCGATCCCCGCCGGTGCACATTTACATTTATATGGGGTCCGTCTTACAAAGTAATGCGAAAACTGCTACCGTGGACGTTAGATATTGGCTGATGGTCAGCTTTAAAAAATATTTTTATAAAGTTTGGAAGCAATATAGGAAGGTGACACCGGAGCAGGTCGTAACGGGAAGAGCTGCGGATCATGCCACTTATTGCATTACTTCCTAAGACAAACCCCGTAAATGTAAATGTGCAACGGCAGGGATCGAACTCGTGCACCTGTTTCCTTTGCTTGAAAGGTGTTCGCGAATACACAAAACCGCCGAGCTCAACATGTGTACCAGCTATTCCTATACAAGGCGAATCGCAACGTTTGAATGATACGTGAGAACCCCTGTTTCAATTCTTAACGTCGTTTAATCCATTTTCATGTGTGTTATCAGATCTCCAGGTTGATGCTGTGCCTTTTCTTATATATTTTGTCGGGGTGCAGATCAGATTGCGATTGTTATTACTACGCGATTTTATCGCGTGATCGATGGCAAAAACAACCGAAGCAGCTAGATGATAATATTAAGAGGCAATATTTCTGCCACCTTCGATATCTTCTACTTGCAGTGACGGACAGAAAACACTCCGATATTACCAAACCACAGCAGAAAGTTGAGCTACGCATAGAATTTGGCTTAACAATGCCTTAGGTGCTACACTTAAGGATGACCCACAGAAACTGGAAGCGGGCTTGAACACCCCTTTTGGAATGAAGTTATTTACCACCGTATTTGGCTAAAGGCAATAAAGATATTTAGCTCCGATATGTTCTTCACAATCATATTCTTTAGTCGATTCTCAAAAAAGTGAATTCAGTGTCGTAGGACTTAATGTTGCATACAACGCGTCTTTTCAGCGAAAGATGAGAGTTACTGATTTTATCGGAATAAATAGAATAGTTATGAAAGTTAGTTTACGAAAAAATGTGAAGACTTTATCTTCAAAAATGCCTTAAGCTTTATGAATATAATTTCATCAAAAAATGTATCCCTGCTCATTTTTAGCAATAGCAAAGAAATATGTGCGATTAGGAGACAATGCTCTAGAGGACAATTGTTGTAACAATAATCATAAGTTTACGATCTTCAGAAGATGCTGATGTGCGCAATAAACTAATACAAATGAACGTCGTCTTCATTATAACAAATCGTTGGGACTATTTCTGAATACGTTCTTTTAATGACATTTTGAACTAAACAATTTGAGGAATTATCCCGGAATCGGAAGCTCGTATTATGGAATAACAATAACTAAATATTAATTTATTATTATGAATTCAATACGACCAACGTAGCGTACGACAGATGCGACTAACTTATTTCAACTACGAGACCTGTTGCAAACGTTAATGTTGTGGAAGCCATTTGTTTTGTTTATAGAAACTATTGTATATTTTGTGAGACGAGGCATCCAGAGGAATACTGAGTAGTTACAGAGAAAACAACGATAACAAGACATGACCTTCGCCAGACAGGGCACGTGAATACACCCGGGGCTGCTAGTTGCTCTTCCTGCACTTGCGCCGTCATGCCCCGAGGCAAGAAGTGCCATATGTTTAATCTTGACGATGTAACGAACGAAGCCAATTGGCCGTGGGGTGAAGTACCGATGTACTGTCCCAAAAACCCAGCATGTCCATTTCCGGAGTTCATCACTAAAGCTATTCAATATTTAGTTCTGTTATTTCAATGTTCAAATCATCGGAACATTCCACTGTTAATTCAACACGCTCAATCGTGGGTAGAGCCATCGCAATCAGGTACGGAGAGCAGCGCCAGTCTAAGCTCCCTTACAGCGAATGCTGGTTTCGGCGAGAATTTCGACAAGATTCTAAACATTATCGGCATAAATGTTCTGCGTCAGAATGGACAATCACGAATTTTAATTCTTAAATTTCGGAACTCCTACACCATCGAGTTCAGTAGCACTAAACCTAAACGGTTGTACATGAATTGGTGGATCGGCTTGCCAATTAGCGCCACAGTATTGGCCATAGTCGACACACATATTTATTCCGAAATCCGGTATGACATCCTTTCAATGGAACAAGTGTCAGTTGAACGAGATCGTGGAGGCAAACTTAGTGTAAAATTGTACACCATTGAACAAGTAAAACACGGCACTAAGAAATTCAAGGGTGGCTCCTTTTTAGCGAAGGTGTCACTTAAGTGGTTTCCGGGAAATCTAGATTCTATTGACAAATTCTAACTAGGCAGGTAGCAAACGTGCCTACAAGTACTAGCCACGGATACATCGTGATTTATCAATTTAGGTTGCATCCAAGAGATGTAACCATACGAATGCATCTGCAATCTTTTGCCCACATTGAGCACAGCATCTAGCAAACTAGCCAACTCGGAACGCTGTATAGGATCTCATCTACCGATTAGCACATGACCGGTGCAGTCAAATAGGCTCTACTGAAACAGTGCTTCTCTATGTTCTAAGACGAATTTTTACTTGGAAGTGAGTCAAAGTGGACCTCTAATGAAAATCGCCTTGATTTTGAGGCAGGCCAGTCCAAATAGTCCCGTAGAGTTGTGACTACGTTATAACCTCATATGTGTGCATCGATGCCGATTACTTGGCAAGCCTTCAACGCTACATAAATAGTTCTTTTATCGCTAAAGTTTTTTTTCTATCAAAATCCTCTATTGTTTAGAGAATAAACGTCACGTTACGCATTGAGACATCGCGATGAGAGGCTATTGTATTGTCAATTATCCCCAGTTCAGGACTCGTACAAAGGCCTTACCAAATTTGTAACAGCGGATTTAACGGTTTTGAAGCACGTTACACTTATAGAGTATACAGATTATCTGACAAGGTTATCTGCTGTAGTAAAGGAGATGGTAGCGGGCATTGCAGAAGCAAGATAAAGTGAAGGTAAAACCACAGCATACTGGACTATGGGCTGGAAGAACAGCAACGTACACGTTGTAAAACATTGCTTTTGGAAGTTGGAGGCCGCCAGTGTATGTCGGCTCTAGTGATTGGTGATGAAATATAACAGGAGCAAGTTAGTCAAGCAAGAACGTTTAGATGTATAATTCGATGCCTGTAGCATCAAACTTACAAGCAGGAACAACAAGAAATCACGAAAAAGCTTGGCTTTTGGTTATCTTATGTAACATATAATGTCATTAGCGGACAGAATAATTAGACAGTCATATACGTGCAACTGTGCAGCAGTTAAAAATGTAATGTAAGTGGAAGTATATAGTGTTTATCTATATATATGTAAATTTAAGAATATTTTGGAATACAAACTGATCGCAAAATTTTTACCTAAATACTTAGTGCGCTCTCCCAAGTTTATTTTCCCAAGTTTTTATTTCCCAAGTCGATTTTATTTATTTTATAAATACGGTAGGTATGTAGACCCGTCATAATCAAACACTAGTTTCTTCCTACTAGCAACTGTGAATCAATACGGTGCTCTTCGGTAGCTGTCCAACAATACTGCATGCTCAGTTCTCCACCGTATCTGCGATAGTGAATTAGCTTCTTTCATCTTAAGATACAGATCTGTTGATTGTCATTTCTGAAAGAGATACGGAACAGAAACACGCTGGCTAACTCCATGATCAGCAATCTGCACAGACATCAGTACGGCTTGCTACGTGTAAACGAGAAATGGTTCCGTTGCTTTAATGAAGAACAAATTTTGTTTGCGTCAACCATAGCTTTTACCTACCTTTACCACTAATTCCCGCCTGTGTTAGGGACTAAAACGTCTGTAACGAAGGTACAAGCATAATATTAAAGCTTTGATAGTAGCAATCTGGCTAATCGAAATTCAAGGTGTTCAGCTAGGTCTAGTGTAATTACGTACAAGTTAGGACTTGATATATTCAAATGCTCCAAGAATAAATCACCAGTAATAATTTCGATATTATCAACGCTATAGCTCTGCTTTACCTCAACCTATATATGGTTCCTTCTGTCAACGTCGGTATAGCTGCCAGGCTTGCTTTGAGGCAGCCACAAAAAAGTATCATGCAACAAAAGCGGGGATTAATGTGAGTTAACGTTGACACCCCTATATCTTCCTACTACTTCTAGTCCATGCATGAGCTTAATATTTCTCTGTCACTTTGCCCTGATGAGATGATGGGTGTGATGAGAAAAGGCTAGGTGACCTCGTACAGCGAAGGCATACTCGACCTGACTTAGCATTGCCTTCCACGCAAGAGAAATATCGCATACACGATACTAAACAGAAGCAGCGAGCGGTTATGTCTGCACATAGTGTGACTGAGAAAAGGCGCGAAAAAACGGAAAGAATGAAATACGTCACACACACGCGATATACAAGTGCTTAACGGAATATGTTTCAGAGAATAATAGGCTTCAGAGTATTTTCTCTGCTTAGGTAGTATTTCGATATTTTCGACTTGTAGACTCCTTCGGAAAATGACCGCGTGTTTCGAATTTATAACAACTTGTTGCTGTTCTGAAGAAATGGGTCCGCCATGCTGACATATTGCGTGTATTTACTCAGAGACCTTCCCCAGCCATTGCGAAAAAGAAAGCTAGTAAGGCTATGCCTGAAAAGATATTGCTTTTCAATGGTTTACATATACATATATGTCTATGTGAATTAATTCCATATATATATATATATATGAGGGAGAGAGAGGCATGCGCTTGCACATGTTTCTAATAAATGAGAAAGAAAGCTATCTGAGAGGAATTCCTAACTCGAATTACACGGTATAAACGATGAATACTCTCTTTCTCTCTTCCTCTTATGGAATTATTCCTTTTTTCTACACTATACAGATAAAAACTTAAAAAACTTTGTTAATCAGAGGGTCAATTTTATTACAAACATTCGCTTAATACTTGTGAACACTAGCATCAGGCACATGATAGATAATGGTCGACTATATTCTTGACGTCGTACACAAATCTACCTCGGTGACTTGGTGCATTTACGTGAGCCTTGCGACAAGTAGAGACGGGTAGGTACACGGATTTGGTCCTCGCCGTTGCGCATCTACAGTTAGGGAATCCGTCTTATGAAACAATGCAAAAAACACTACCGTGAAGATTAAGCATTGGCTTATGGCCAGTTCTAACAGTATAAATAGACGCCATATACAAAAACGATAAAAAGTTTTGGCTTGGCGCGCTAGACCTAGGAGACAGGTCTGAAGACGGATGACTTACAATACAATTTTAGAACTATCTCTAAAAAGCTAGGGTACTGTCCACACTATAAAATATTAGTTTGATGACATGAGCATTTCGCCGGTCTTGAAAAACACTGCGTCGTCTCGAGGAGATGTATATAAGGAAGTCACGAATATCATCTCAATCACTGCTTGTAAAGCACCCGTAATAAGTTGTCGAATTTTGGCTGTCTTTCTTTGAGATATACTAAAGGTCCACGTACTTGATCATTTTTGTTTAAAAGCTTTGTTTTTTATTGTCGGAGTTTAGAATTCACACTATGAAAAACCTCGTGGTATGCTGCACCTACGGTTACCTTAATATTTATTCGTAAATAACCATGCGTTAGAGCTTGTGTTCTTTATGAAGCTGCCGTTTGGTATAAAGGCTCGTTACTGCATTTTGCATCTCTCAAATCTCACAATTAGGCAACGATAATTATCTGGAACTTTTGCATAAGCGAAGTGTGGTACCTAGGTTATAACAAAGTCGATAAAATTTGCTTTTGATCTTTTTTTGGTAATAAGCCTTGTAGCAAGCTAGTCAACTTCTAAGCATATTAAAGTATTTCATACACAGATATATGCATTATTTTTAAAACTATGATTATTAACTATAATTCTAACTGATTTGAATACTTTCCAAACAGCAGTTCCATTACGCCAGCTTTAAAGCAACAATAAAAATGCGAAATTTCAGCAACGAGCAAGCAATAATGTAACACGCGTTTCTGGATCTCCACAGAATAAAAAACATGGTTTTTAGGGTACCCCAATTGCTTTGATCCAAACTGTTCTTCTTTATGAGCACAGAATAAAAACACATACATCAAACTAGTCTCACCTGTGTCCTTATACAGCTCGAATTACAAACCAATTAAAACCCTAACAAATCTGAAATCGATATGAATGACATGAAGTGCTTCCAGGAAGAAAAATTAAACCGCCCGACTGAAGCTCTACCAAGCAAAGTGAACATATTTTTAAGGATACCATTACGGATGTATAACAGTTATTATTTTTTATCACTATTTGGAGCAATATGTACAGGACATAAATCAATTGTGTCTATGTCCTATCTAGAGTAGTATGCGGAAGCTTATCTAAGTTTAGAAGCCATTGCGAGATAAAATCGCATTTAATGACTTTTCTCAAGCGCTGCCAGACAGTTCGTATTTTGTATGCCGATTTAATCTGAGTGTATGCTTCCTCTACTCGCTGCTTTCTAGCGTTTGCTAAAAGACATCGCATTCGGGCTGAAACCTGCATAAGAAAATTTTCCTCCGTGTATGAAAATAAAGTAGTTAAATGAACTATCTATCCCAAGAGCCAAAGATATAAGTGTAACCCACGGCATACGTGGAATGTCTGGAATGTTCCAGACCACAAGTGACCACGGACTTCTTCAGCAACCGGCCCAATGGTTAGGTAACTTCATTTTTATGTATATAAACAAGAACAGGTCGAAATAGCGTAGCTATGCCTCCAGAAATTGCGGTGTTTTTGTACAAGTATGATTGTTAACTTACTGCGATGAAATGCCGATGCAAGATCAGTGCTTGTCTTGAAGCACAAAATTAAAACTAACGTGAAAGACGGGCTGGAAGGTATTTGTCCATTCATGTACTCACAGACGTTTGATTATAGGTTACGCTATGCATTCTCCTTTTGCGGTCCTTCATCTTACTACATGAATCCAAGCCGTCTCAACGACAGGGATCGCATCTTACTACATGATCATACCATAGAAATACGGCATTTAAATTGATCCGTTAATGATCGTTAGTATATACTTATGTATCGTCAACATGTTACAAACTTCGCTATGGCTTGACTTTGAATATACCTTTTTAAAAACCCTAAAATATCACAAAAAGCTTAATAGTTTCGTGGACTTACGTATTTTGAATCTAGAGTAACTGCACCCTTGTACATCTTCGATTATTGGATTCCTTTTGCCTTCAAGGAGGCATCTCATGTTACTTGGTAAAGAAATCAACCGTATGTGCTTTTTTCTTGAACGATGGGACTTCGGTGGCTACTGATACGACATTGCTTTTAACTTTGTGCTTAAAAATGCCATAAATTGGTTTTACATGTAAATCGTTATCAGGTTGCGGTATAACCAAACTGAAACCTTGGAAAGCTCTTGAATGAACAATTTTTGGCTAGTGTACTCCAATAACGAAAAAACGCCACAAGGCTAGGCTCATCGACTATAGCATAATGTTTCATCTACATAAAGCGATGTTACATCCTACTTTCGTCTAGATATAAACGCAACATTATAATTAATGAATATACTACTTGAATACCAGACTATTCCCACTAAAAGCAGAAAATAGTTGGTATCTGTAGATTATTGTAAAACATCTTTATTCAGTTAAAACCATTTCTAGGCACACGTTTGTCTAGACATGGCTTCGCGGAAAGTTCTTGCTAAATTTTTTGGATCTGCTCGCTTTCGTAAATATTAGTGTTATCCAGGTAATAAAATATTTTCAATCCATTATATACACAGCCCAAGGTTGGCGCAAAAAAGCAGGCGAGATTTTTAGAGGACCGTTTGCACTCACCGTAGGGCCCGCACTGGATTTGCCCACGCTAAGGCAGCCTGCGTATTCTACTCGGTATCGTGCCTAAACGTGATCCCTTCTCTTTGCTATAACAGTAAAAAACGTAGTGAAACCACCAGGTTAAATACAAATTTCGGTAGATAATTGTTAGAAACTAGTGAAGACTACTGCTGCTTTAACTCCTTTTGTTGTCCAGAGACGTATTCTAAAATTAGAAGCGTTTTGGATTTGCTGTCTGATGTTTAACGCTAAACCAATTTAGGGAGATTTAGAGTTTAGGCAAAGCTTGTCCTATGTCTGGAACGTACTTTAGCTGTTGTTGGTCTGCAATTGGTGCTTGCTGAGATCGTTCAAAGCGTGTACCAAGTAATCTCCAGACATATAAGCGTAGAGTCTGCAATTTGAATCACCGTATAAGGAAAATAAGAGATAATACGTATGTGGCGTTGGAATGTTTTCAAATATTTCTCGTAATCATTTCTTTCAGGGACCTACTCTTTTAAAAACCAAGGTTAGTTGTAATGAATGCCCGTAAATACTCTTTACCATGAAAACTCTGATCTCGGTAGGCGTTTTGGAATTCTAAATGTTTGCTCAGTAGACTCATTCACGTTAACATTTTGTCTGGTGCATTCTTCTGTCTTTAGACTTGCGTCGAATGTGGCGTTGCCACAAAGTTGATGACTCTTGGTGATAAAACTTGTAACCGCATAATTTTGAAAGCTTCTTATGGTTGATGCTTCACGTGAAGGCGAAAAAATATGCTGAGCTGTTTCTCCGTAATGAATCATATTATATGCATCAATGGAGCTTTCCTCTTGACACAAAATGAATTAGTAATAGTTAACTTCAAATAGTTAAGTGCCGCAATCCTGGAGGTAACTCTCGCTGTAAGTGTGACCTTCAGGGTTCCGAATTCGAATCTCAGGTCATGTACGACTGCTCCTTGAGCTTTATTGGGTCTTTTATATCTACATACGGAAATATATATATAAGGAAACGTACGTACGGTGGTGAGCTATTCGACTTCGTTGTACTACAAATATTTTTTGAGGAACTTGGTAAGCTTCTTTAAACCTTTTTTATAGTGAACCTAAACGATGCACAAATTCAGCACCACTGATCGCCGAAACCCGTTAGCTAGTTCGCGCTACCGTATTTAAGCAGCTAGGTTCCTCCTTGACCGATAAGCGATGCTGGAAATTCCATCATTGAAATGGGCTCCTTAACTATTGCTTTACTTTTCTGATTCCACAAAATTTGGCGCGTCTTCATCTCTCCGATAGCCCAACGGGTACTTTAAATAATGAAATGACTGCAATAATTACAGCCGTAACAGTTCTGAAAATAAACCGGTCAACACAAGCATAGAAAAACATCTCTTTGTTGCAAAAATGCCTTTTTCACGAATGCGTCGTATGAATACAACTTTGTGGTGTAAACAATGATCAATAGTCCACGTAGGGCCAATTTTTCATGGCTTGTAAGTTCTGGGCCGCTTAGACCCATTGGACACTGTCCGCCGTGAAGAGAGCAGGGTCAAATGGCTCCTTGTGCCTAGATCGGAAAACTGTCGAGCTCGGTGGCTTGGTGCATTCGTATGCGCCTTGCGACTGAAGTAATGCAAAAACTGCTGCCGTGGACGTTAAATGTTGGCTGATGGTCAGCTTTAAAAAATATTTTAGATCGGAAAACTCTATGAGCTAAAGATTTTACGCGTTAGACTTGTTGCGTAGAAGTTGAAATACATGTAGACTATATTCATTTTTACAAACGACCCTGGGAGAACGCCGAGGTTGAAACATTCACGCTGAGAGCGAGCGAACAACCAAGCTGTCAATCAAATTAGCTCAATTTCAAAGTCATGCAGTCGCTAATTTATTTTTTTACTTCAAGGGGAAAAAAGTGCCTAATAGATCAGGCGAACAAACCGGTGTGTAATTTCTTTGAGTTCGATTATGTTTGCGTGATATTTTCATTTCAGCACACCTATGAAATACTATTTGATAATACTACTATATGAAATACTATTTCGCACCTTTTACAGCACTTGAGGTGGCGACCGTAGGTCTCATTACTGCGCTGAACACAGGCTTCACGGTTATCGAGTCTGAATTCATTGGGTTGGAATTGGCGATGCAGAGGACCACACTGCTGTATTCTCAGTCTGAACAAGCAATTGCGTTTGTTGGCAAAACACCTCAAGGTTTTTTGTTGTTATTCCGGCAGTTGCAAAAAGGCCGATGATAGCGGTGTTTTAGCGGTTTGAGGTGACCAGACAAAAGCCCCACGAAAGGAAGAGCGTTGTCTGTTTCACTAAGCGTTTGATGTCAGTCTAGATTCATTTCGAGTAATTACACCACCATGTTTCATCAAGTTTGTAAGGTGCACAAAGTGTATGCGAGCTGAATGAAAATGGACACAGCCTACACATGCGCGGTGGAAACTAGGGAATACGGTACATATATAGAAGCTTTAGTGAAACACATCCGCATATTCGGACGTTTCCATAGCTTCGTGATTCTTCCTGACTATTCTTCTTGTTCTTCTTGACTAACAATGTGACTCCAAGTAGCTAACTGTCGCGGCGCCGAGATAGGCAGCGCTGTTTTTCAATTCCAGGGTCTCGGGTCTGAATATCACCTCAGATACGACTATTTCGTGAGTTTTATCACATCATTAATATCGATATAGCGCATAGTCGTTTCTGATTAGTGGTAATACCATTTAAGTTTCCTACTCGCAGTTTATTTGATTAGTTTCCACGGTACCTTAAGCGATATTACATCGATGATGTCACTGAAAGATTTCGACTGTAGGGGAACATACGGACAGGAAAGATCATTCAATCGTTTTTTTTTACTAAAAACCGTTTTTGAAGAGTGTTCGTAAGTTTGTTTAATCGCACCGTCCAGAGAAGTAAACCAAAAGTTTTACGGAGACTCGGACTCAGTAGCTTGGCAAAACATCCTATTGATTTGGCGGTAGCAATTTAAACACTTGTGCCTAAACCGATGGCAGTGCCAGAAATGCTATAATTTGAAAGTGTTTTTTCGGTTATTGGTCTACTTTTTGTACCCCGCAAGATTCGGCTGATCTTGCAATGGGTTCTTTCGACAGTAAAGAGAATGGGATAGTTCTAGCCGCAATGATTTCAAGAGTCTGCCGGCTTGTATGATTGTCGGAAAATTCGTTTCTTTGCCGCAAAATCTGAGTAGGTATCGAGTGATTTATTTTGCGCTATACGGCGTGACCTACGGTGGATCAGCGACTCGCTACTGACGAATGTCAGAACATTTCACTTTTTTCATTTGACGGCCTAAAAACTCTAATTAGCACAAAGCTTTTCAGGCAAAGCGTTCAACGGAGGTTCCGATTTCGGCCCTCAAGCTTAAATGTTGGCTTGTGCTATTAGGTGCATTGTAGCGACCACCGCGCCCGCGGTCATTTCCTATTGTTCTCCACGCGACAAGTATAGTAGGTAACCATATTCAACAGTCACTTGGTGCAGTTTGTGTGGCCACCGCTAAAACCTTTTGCGTAGTGGTTGCTCCTTGGTTACAATGTTTCCCGGCTCAACTAAGCGCAAAAGGTTAACGAAGCGATCTGATCACGTGCATTGGCTCCTTGACATACCCCTGCTTTAGTTTAGTGGAGTTCGGTA
>MNPL01014799.1:18526-37136 GCA_002081605.1 Tropilaelaps mercedesae | reverse complement strand
TATATATATATATATATATATATACAACGGACGCAGACGAGTAAAATGGTAATTAGGTGAGTTCGTATGCATGTAATCAAATGTTACTTCTCTTCGGTTAGCCCAAACGTAAAAGCGATGTGAGTCTAGAGAAAAGGATATCTTTTCGTTCGCCTCCATCGTATAAATCGACATTCAACTCAACACATAGCTCAACAACAGATCACTGCGTTGGTTGGCATCCGTGTTGGCAGAAGTTCAACCCAACGCCTACATCAGCTACAAATTCCCACTCCATCTCGACATCATCGTACTGTTCGACGACTTGGATACTTTTGCTGTAAATAGCTAAAAAATATTTTAAAAAAGAATAAAAGCCTTTAGGGCCGCCCGAGTGCTGTACTTTTTTATAATGAGTCCTAATAGTGGGAGTAGCCAGGCAATATCTCTGCCGCATGCCACGTGTGCTGCGAAAAAGATGCGTATTTTCAAAAACGTTGCTCTCTCAGCCACGCCGTAATTTCATATTTGACCGGGCAGACAAAAATGCCAGCCTATCACTCACTCTTGGCCCAAAATGACCATTTTTGTTAGCCTCGTTTGCGCCTTGCTCAAATATAAAGGTCAGCGCTCGCGTATTCCAATGATGCCAGATTTTGAGCGACAGCTGGAACTCGTAGGGAATTTAGCAACTCCGCGAACCGTCGTACGAATGAGCTTAAAACCCTTTAAAATCTCACGGTCCCTGGCTAAACGTGTTACTTACTGGCCACGCGCCATTCTACTCTATTTTATAGTGTATAGTGGTCAATCAGTGTCCAGTAAAGGCTGTTTAGTCAAATTGAACATTTCCTATTGGCGTTGTAAATGCCAATGTTACAAGTCTCTGACGCAATAAATTTAAGTGTAAAATATCTTCGTGTACATCAAGCCGCTCATTCCCATAAAGAAGGCAAACGGAAATATAACAAGGCCATTTATCGGAATAAATCACCTCAATATACGTAGAAGCAACGCAAGCAAAGGGGCACAATTTCACTGTAAATAACATACCAGGCTTGCCAGGGTCACCTATGCATCTCATTCACACCAAATGCCAAAATCAAATGTTCATCCCGTACGAGTAAAGGAAGACGAGTAACTGAAGATCACATTTATCAATTATTGCTATATATATATATATATATATCGTTGAGCCTAGAGTGACCACAACAGGACTAACAGGTGTTGCATGATAGTACCGTGTAAACTGGCAGCTGTTGATGTCAGCTGGGGGAGGCGACGCTGTGTTGATGGCGTCGCCGCCCATTCCCCATTCGATTAAGATATGTTCAAATTAATTAATTCTATTGTTTCACAGATAATAGCGTTTTAGACCAGTAGGGGGCGGCGGTGTCTGTATGGATAGTATTTTTCTCATGTCTTTTGTTTTTGGCTCGCGTTTTGTGCGAGCGAAGTCCTGACGGTGGTACGAGACGGCTGGCTGGTCTATGCTGCGCTAGAGACGCGCATGTCTTTAGCGAGTGTCTCTCGTGCAGCCGGTGGGCGGTCGAAGGAACTGCCACTACGCCGGTAACAGTTCACCAATGGCAGTCAAACCAACCGCCGGGTCTGCGGTTGTACAAACGAACAATAGCGATTACCGCCCAAACAGGTATGTCTTCTCAGTAAATCAGTTAGCAAGAACATCCTTGACTTTCAGATAGAACTCAAGTTCTATAACAGGTCGCGGAAAATAGCGCCCGCCAGGCTAACCACGACGTCTGCCCAGAGGTCGACGCGTTATTCCGTAGGGAAAGCATCCCTGTTGGAACAGTCTCTGTGGCCTATTTCGACTACATGAACTAACGAGCACGATACACTAGCGGATGAGAATGGTTTCAGTATGAATTCAATTTAGCTGACTTTAATATTGACACTTTCTAGAAGTCTTACATGGGGCCCACTAAAAGTACTATCAAAGCCAGCGTTGACGTCATTTACTCTTATGTCACCATGCTAATGTTTACGAAACGCGCGATAACTATTCCGTTTAATAAGAAGCTGCAGGTAACAATACAGAATGAGAGATGCTAGCGACGGCATCGGTATTTCTGATTTTCAATTACTCAAAAAATATCCAGTACAAAAGGTATGTGCGTATATCCTTAAAGATACTGCATCACGACCCTACATAAAATCACAGAAAAATATATTCGAGCTGATATGAAAAGGACATTTTGACTCGAATTATTGTGCTTGCTGTTAAACGTAGGCAGAAGGCCGGATTTGATGAGTGAGTCGCGAAGGATAAAAATTTTGTTGCGTGATCTCTACTGTCATATTACTACAAAATATCAGGCAACGAGTAGCCCACAAGGGTACACATTTGACTCTAACGTTATCACCTGCATCTGGTCTCTTTCTCTCTTTCTGAGTTTAAAACCTCTAACTGTTTTCTCAACATTGAAAAGCCTCCTCAACAGTTATTTTATCTCTAAAATCGATTTCAACATCTCACGCGGGAGGCGATTTAAGTGTTATCTAGGAGTGCCTGACATTCGTAACACCTGTTCCCTCTTCTCCTTCTCCAAGCGAAAACCCAGACACATTCTTTATGGATCTGCCAGATCCGCCAATCTAAGTCATCTCCATGACTCCAACCCACGCATGCACCACCACTCTACCTAATATGACCTTACGAATGTAACAAGTATGACACGTGAATTCGAAATACTTTGCACTCAATTCTGTTTATTCTCACACGATTCTGCCGACGATCTCTTCATAGAAGCCGTAGGCTCGTGATTGACTATTGCACAGACTCCACAAGCAAACAATAACGAAATTGTCGGGGATTAACAGTAAATTCGCCCGCAATACTCGAAGAGGACCAACATGCCGCAGAAGTCGTCTGGAACTGCGCTGCTTGCATATAACATGTCGCTCGTGCGCCGTCGAACGATCTCCGGTTGCGATTCTCGAGGCTGTGCGCTGCGTCCGCAGCTGAGCGCGTTATCAAGTTTTAACCTTGCCCAGCCGTGAAGGTTCGTCCGGCCAATTTCGCCAACGGAACTCGGCGTCTTGGTCGAGGAAGAATCAATATCGGCATCGTTACTTCACTCGGTTTGAAGGCCGCTCCATGGTGCTCCAAGAGTGAGACAACCAAGAAGCGCCCGTTGCTCTCCAGTTCCGTCGTCGTTGTACACAAAATTCCGAAGTTCGAACAGCGGCTATCGCCATGGGCTTGCCGCAAGGCACTGCTACGCCCAATCAGTCCTCAGCTTCATGGAATGCTTCGCTTAGGTCCCAGATGTAATCGATGGCACTCTGAAGAATCTCCAGCGAGCTCATCTTTCGGCCGTTTTTCGCCGGCACGAGCTTTTCCAGCGTCTTGAGAACGTCGAGGACATCGTTCTCGAGCAGGTCGCCCGTCGACTCCTTGATCTTCATCTGCTCGACCTTTTCGACGAGCTGTGACTGCAGAATCATCGCGGGCCTGACGTCAGCGAAACGCGCACCGTTCGACGCTCGGGCCTGGTACGTGTAGCTGCTCTGTTTGGATCTGTCACTGGGTAGCGACAGCCGAAGCGAGTACCACCACCACTCTAAGCCTATGGCCGGTTATCAGCTTTCGACTAACTTGCCGGTGCCGAAAGGTCGCGATTTTCAATCGGTTAGCCCCGCCTTTCCGGTGAGAAGGAAAGGCAAGGAGGCCAAACATTATGCCGCCAGGGGGCGCGGTGATGGTAGCTTTTCGACGAATTTCAGGGCGGTACTAGGACAGGGTGGTCATCATGACATTCGCTAATGATGATTGAAAATGGAGATAGATGTTTGGTCGAGCTTTTAGAAACATCGAATCTGAGACGGGAAATGTTACCGTATGCCAGTTGCGTTGGTCAATTGAAACACGTTGAATGCCTGAGATCAGCTAAAGTTAAATAGGCTTTTTTCTCAATCGATGTTTCTGCACCGACAGCCCATTGGTAAATTCTTTTTGACGCGGCTATATTTCGAAGTCGAACCGTTCGTTTTGCCGTTACACCGACTCCGGGGACAAATGTCAAAACGTTATAATTTAAAACATGGTTTTGTTTACATCTTTTTATTTGGCAGAACTGCTATTACATTCTACTTATAGTCGTATCATTTATTTACTATCAATTTCGTTTAATGTTTTTTAGGCAGACGCAATAATCAAATGATCATGCAACGAAGCATTGCACAAACACTGCACACCTACATGTGTATATATTATCCTTTCATAAGGGTTCTACAACCAAAAGCCGGGATCTTTGCTGTGGTCTTAAAATGATTGCGCGTCTTACTATTTCAAGTGGCACAGTACGTCCCTCCAATAGGGTATAGATTTATTTTAAACACGAATGGTGCAATAATACTTGGACACGTAGAGCAACGCGTCTTTAATGAGCTGCAGAGAGTTGTTTCTACATTTTTAATTAGCTTGACTTTCAGGTTGTGTTTTTGCAGACACGTTATGGTAGTTTTACTGTTCATTATCCATAAGGCGCATACAACAGATGCGAATATGCCAACTGATGTTGCGAATGGTTGATTGTATTTACCTCGGTTACGCGAAGGCTTTGGATAGAACAAGCCATCAAAAATTCATATCCAAGCTAATTTCTCAACATTAACAAATGCTCACTGATCTGGATAGTAGACCACCTGGAAAATAGATAATTTTCCGTCAAACTCAATAATTCTCCTAGTAAACAAGGACCATGCTTATCTGGGGTGCCCCAAGTCTTTTTCTTAGCCCATTAATATTCCGTATTTAATTTTTGACATTAAAAGTTCCTCTGCACCAACCATAGGACACACATTTTATATCGACGATTTCAGGTTCTTCGAACTGCCCAGTAAGACGAAGGACCGTTTTGTCCAGTAAACCGCCATACATTTGATGTCAAAATGGCGTATAAAAAGTGATATTTTCCACTATCGTCAAATGGGCCGTGTACTCTGAACACTTTTGCCAATATACAATCAATGGAGAGCTGTGATTTGTTCCATGAGAGATATCGGTGCTGTTAGATTAACTGAACTGGGCTTCAATACACACGTGGACCATTCGATTAGCGAGCTTACTGTGTAACATGATGATTCCTCGCTATTTTATCAGACGACGATCCGAATTTTATATCAACCTTTTTAAACATCTGATCTTAGTTGAGCTCATATACTGCGGTGAAATCTGGCGACATCTTTACGATATGATCGAGATCAAGATGAACAAGCGTATTCTAAAATTGAATAATATATTAAGATATTTTAACCTTTGGACAGATAACCTCCGCGGTGGAAAGAACCTTCGAAGTCATCTGGATGAAGAAAACAAATAACTTGTCGTGTTTAATTTCAATCGACAGCATAGATCAGATAGTAGGTGGTAACGCACTACGACGCTATTTGATGCGGATCCTAATTGGAAATGCCTGTAGTGAATTCAGCGAGAAATCTCCACGGTGACGGCCCTAGCACTGCTTCCTGTGGATTAGTAGCAAAGCTTTTTGAGAGAACACAACGACCAGCAAATACAGATGACTATTATAGCCAGTAAATAGGGGGCGAACATAAATGAACGGAATGTTTATAAGTGGAACTGTTTTCCACATATTGGATACGACTTCGGTAAAGTCGTATCCAGAATGCAGAGAACAGTTGCCTCATCATGGATAAGTCGTACTGTACAATATTTTATCCCGAGCTGAAGCTCGTTTCCTTAGTGCACACGAACGTAACTTGCAACCCGGATCTATCTGGAAAAGCTAATCTCGCACGTTCATTCGGTTCAGCTAGAAACATTGCTCATTGACCCTAAGCATCTTTTGCTGTGTGACATCATTTTCGGATGCGATAGAGTCTTGCTGGCAACAGCATCTCTTGCTGTACGGTACTGCCAATAGGAGGAGTATTTCGAGCCAACTGGCTTGACAATCTGAACGTTAGAATTCTCTAGGATTAAACCTACGAAGCGAATAGGTCAGATGCTTTACCTAAGTTGTAGTTGTCCTCGTGCACATTTCTCATTATTTGGGCCCTCCCAGAACGAGCACGTTATTTCCCCTATACAGCTTGAAATACACCCGTAATGAACAAACAAACCTTACACTTAGCATATCGACCATACAATCGACTCCATTGGGAACTCTGTACGAAATATATGCGCTTATGCGCTCTTTGCTGGACATAGGGATCTCGACATGATTATATAAAACAGATAACTGAACAATTTGAGACGCGTTTGGAAACGTATTACTCATATAAAATACCTCTCTTGAAGGGAAAGACTGGTCGGCATAGACTCTGTCCTAATTTCATCCTGATTACGGGTATCGTCGGTTCAAATCTTTTTTGGCGTATTGCATTTTTGCGGTGCTTTCTATTGCAGCTACCACTATCAACGAACAGTAAAATTGATATTTACTATAGCTGACATGTTTCACTCAGTTGGGGACGCCTTTTATTTCTATTGTTTCTTATCATTATTATTCATGTTTTTGTTTTCTTACGTTACTGAAACAACAAACTATATCATAACGTAGCTGTTAACGAGGTAACTCGTTTCTCCACAAGCAACTGCTGCCAACGTAGAAAAAATTGAGTAAACTGACTACGACGTGTATATTGTTGAAACATTTCGTTGAAGAATACCCGTTCAGCAAACTTGAAACAGTAATATTAACCGATCATGCATACGCATAGCAACTTACCGATACGTCAATAACTCGATTCAAGGGTCAATAAACCGCCTTGACCCAGACCTTCGTCCAGGTCTAACGGATACTGTTCGTTTGTCGATTCCTTGCTCCACTTGTGTGACTTCACGAGCAAAACACTCGCCACGGTTGCACGTGCCTAATAGAAATCCGAAGAGAAACACAGGTGAGACGCAATAGAAGGTATCGTATTAATCGATTTCGGTTCGCGAACAATAAAATCATCTTCGGTTTAAACATTAGCTGTCTAACTATCTCATATGTGTCTAGGTAGCTCTCGGGCTCAATTCTGGCCTACATGCATCATCTCAACACGCTAGGATTCAGAGTTATCTAGCCCAACAGCCCGAGAACAACTGCAGTGTAATGCTAAATATCGTTTCCACTTGTCAGTGCCGGTGCACACGTAACTGAGCCCGAGAGCGAACGATACAGAGCGTACGCGAACCTGTGGGATGAGCACTTGTATGTTGAAAAGGCGCCGCTAACGCGCAGACTGTAAAACCTATTGGTATGAAACCTAAGCTACTGTGTACCCTTATTTACATGCTGTACGGAATATGATACCTGCTTCTCCCAAGCTAAGATCTAGCTTAGATATCGTTGTTATTAATTGGCCATTTCTTGAGTAGTTTATTGTAGTGTAGGTTTGGTTCGGCGGATTGCTCTGAAGTGCCACCTTTCGTATTGGCTTGGCAAGAGAATAGTTTGCTGTAGTTGTACTAGCAGCATGGAATAATTTGAGATTTGGAAGATATTATCCGATTAAATTAATGTTTTAATCTTTAACCCTAAATAACCAAATTATATTTTTAATATTTAACTGTTAAAATAATATGATGTTGCTGAACTTTGTCGTAATCCACCATTTTGCCCAAGCAGCATATCAAACTTTAAACAAGATTTTTTTGACAAAAAGCACCGCTCCACACGACCATTTCAATAAGACTACCAATAAATGCCATTCATCGCGAGACCAAATGTTATTTAGAAGAAACAAGTACCTGTGCTCTTAAAAGGTCCACATATACAGAGTAGCATAGAATCCAAAGTAAGATAACACCAGGCGGTCGCAATCTTTTCTTGTTAGGTATTTGATGCGGGCAACATCTGTTAATCAGCGAAGCCAGCGGGAGATACTAATGCCCTATGGATAAAACACATGCAAGCCATACGGCCTGATAGTCCTAACGGGTTAGCGTCATTCGATTTTGATAAGAGCTGTAAGTGTCGTTCGGCTCGAAGCTAACTAATGTCGACTGTACGGCCAGCTAACTACCACTTAAGCCCACTCTAGAAAAGTACTATCGCACCTGGTTCACCCTTGTTGGTTTTGCAGATGCTCCCGTTTGCAAGAGGGATGACTTTTGGCGTAGGAATACGACCACACAGTACAGCGCACTCCTGATCGTCTGGGCTTTTGATGAACACGTAACTATCAGCCTGAAGATTGAGGCGGACACCGTCTATCATTAACCAAATCTTCGATAATATTCTACAACCGGGTTCAAATTTTGTGTATCGTATTCGACGTTCACGTAAATTCTATACTGGAATCGCGTGGTGTGAACTTTCCACTTTCTTTATATTAATGCTATGACATAAAACGGACTATAAATTTACATCGCCTACTGTTTCCCGCCTAAAAGCTCGTTGTCTTTCTGAACCGGAAGGGCATATTTGGCTACATGAAGTTGTGGTAGGTTTCTTTTTCATCACAAATAAATGCTAGGTTTGCTAACAGGTGAACAGAAATATTCCCATTCTGCTTTAAAATATCATACCGTCTCGCAGGCATCAAAGCGAGCTTCCCAGCGTCTTTCCGCCCAGTCACTCTCAGCATAAGAGCTCGAGCAACTGGCCATCATTACCAGAGTCACTATAGCGGCTCCGAGCAATTCGTGTTTCGAAGGCGTGCATGATATCGGTGCCATGTCTTAATCTCTATAAGGAAAATTTTTAACGTTAAATCCACAAAGTAGCAAGAATTTTTGACATTAGTCATGTATAAACTAATTTTTGTGCTGAAGAATGTATAAATCCACGAGAGCATTTGATCAAACATTCACACGCTCGTCTTTACTTGGCTCAATATATATATATATATATATATGATCTCGTTTTACTCCAAATTTCCATTTACTATAAAGTAGACATATGTAGATTGTGTTCGAAATATTTGAATTTGAAAGAAAAAGAAGAATTTTAGGTACTGCAAGTGCACGATGCCCATGCGGTTAAACTGACAAATGTTTCATGTAAAAACCTTATCTTTTTACGTGATGTGCAGACAATTTATTGTTAATAATAATTCCTTATAGAATAACTGCGCTATGGTTTTAAACAATCTTTCTCTTGGCATCAATATTTAAATTCAGATCTCACCAACAGATCTCCAACATTAATATACCTAAACATTATGATCATATCGATTTGCGCAACCAAGTGCACAAGTACAGCGATTGAATAAGACAAACTAGTTGAGTAGTTGCTAAGGTTGGCTTTGAGCGGTAACCTAGAAAAACGGTGTGATGCTGCTTAAATAATCAATTTTTAGATATGTTAAAGTGCGTGTATGCTCATTTGATGCGTCGAATATGGATTGCTACTAACAGATTGCTTTGCGTAGAGCTCACCTTGTTTCAGTTGCTTATGAGTGCCACTGTTCTGTTTGCGTACTTACTCTGCGTCTGCGCATTACCGTTTTAACCTTTGCAACGGTGTAGAATTGCTTGCGACCAAATAACGCGCGATTTGCACCACTCACCAAAAGGAGGTTTTCGCTCACTTAACAGTAATAGCAGTATTGGGAGAGTTATCTGTGTCTTTCCACCGAAAACTGGAAGAGGCAGACTTTTATTTGACCACCGTAGATGACACGTAATCCTCAGTGTACAGGATGCGAAAAGCCGATCAGTTTGAGTCATAAAGAGTAGGGGACTCCACTTCTAACTAAAGCACTCAGGTCCTTCTGATAATACAACCGTACACACTATTTTTTTTGCCGAAACCGGTCGCCGTCAGCCTGCCAATCGCTCCTTCATAAATGATGCTTGCAAGAAAAACAACCTTAAAATGATTCATCCGTGAAAATTGACTGTTGGAAGATAAGGCCATGTTGCATACACTGGGGACACTCAGTCACGACCAGTTCGGACTCGTTCTTATTTGGCACCCTAGGAACGTATTTTGTCATTATGTTGTTTAATGATTCTTTATTCTTATGTATTGTATATGAGCATGGACGCGTATATAAAAGTCGAAAGCAATTGTTTAAGCTTTACTGCCAGTTACTCATATTGATAGTTGTTGCATACAATTTTGACAACACGGGATGACAATCTTTTCTATCTATGGAAAATTGGCATCAAAAGAAGGGTAAATACAATTTACGGAATTGAAGACGTTAAAATTATAAAAGAAATCAAGGTGTACTGAATGATTACAATTCACTTAAAACGATAACATGTGGACGGAGGTGTGGAAATAACAGATAACTTTTAAAGTACCGCTAATCTTGTTTTGTCTTGGTTTTTGACAACTGATTCCGTGCTAGTGGTCTTGTTCTACGGATGGAAAACGCTAATTTTTTTTGTAGTGCACATCCACGCGGCTGTTATTGCACCAATGTTTACTCAAAATTACCTTCACTTTGTCGAAGTTGCAAGGGGTAATATTTCTCAGCATATGGGGTCACGTACCTGACAGCAATCTACTATTATTGGTGTTGGTAGTATTGAGGTGCGAACTGCATAACTGTTAATTTAGAGGAATCCACTCCAACCCTGACGACTAATAATAGTCAGTATATGCTGAAATAAAATAGGGCTCATTAGCAGTAGTTATCGAGAAGGCCCTGAACAATAACACACCAAACGTGAATCTTATTACCATAATTTAAATTTCATTTGCAGGCTATTGAACGTGATACAATGGAATTATATATCATTTCCTTTCCAAACATGCACTACAGTCATAGAAAAGCGGATTTATAATTATGCAATCGGTTAAAAAGATCCATTTTCGATGATAGTCTCTCAACTGTTAGTAACAGAGGTCCGCGAGACGGTCCAAGTGTCTGCATAACTGAGGTAGCAAGAATACGCCGAGTAAATATCTTTATATGCATGACAATTCCTCCAATTGTTAAGAGAAGGCAGATATTAAGAAAATTATATGATAAGGTGATAATAATAATGAAATTTATAATAATACTAATATGTAAAAACGATTTTGAGAATATACAATTGTGTATAGAATGTCTGCGATTGTCAAATCAGTGTATAGCTTTTAAATAATAGTTATAGAACACCACAATAGCTGTTAGCCTCCCTTTCCGGTTCCTAACCCCAGAGTTTTTAGTTTAACTTTACATTTTGTATGATACATTTGTGGTACAATACTGTACGCAACTAAGGCAAATACGCTATAAATAGCCATGACAGGCGCAAACTAGCATTGTTCAAGTCATTACTTTAAGTATAAATTGAACTCTGCATAGTTTTTTTTTATTTCTTCTTTTTTTCTTTTTTTAGTTCTTTTTTTTTTTTTGTTTAGTTTTTTTTTCTTTTTAGTTTTTTTGGATAGTTTCGGGAATGTCTGATGCATATACACGCTGATGCGGTTATATTAGCATTAGTGTAAGACTTACAAACCCACTAAAACCGTGTTTCCCTTGCGTCCCACCTCTGGATGGGTCGTAAGGCTTCTCGCATTTCCATTCGGAGTTTGTTACAAATGCTCCGTAGTTACCCAGCGGGGGCGTGGAGTGCAGCGAAATTGAGCCGCCTACAGGCTTTGCCTCATCACTACCCAGCCGCTGCATGCCACTCGACTCTGCGCCGTCCTTATAGCTGCCACCCATCTACGTCCTATTCCTTCCGAGAGTCCACCATCTTTTTAGGTATATCCCGTAATGACGTGGACCGTAGGTCCCGGCCCCCGTCTCCCCCTGGGCACGACAAAACGCCACACCGAGAGACTGTGCTCTGCATCATCCGTAACGTACTGCGAAGAGAGGACATACGTGTCTGAAAAAGCCTACCATTTGGTGTAATCAGATCTGAAAATATGCCTGACCCGTGAAGATTTGGGTAACCCCGTAGGTAAATTCCCCGCCACTGTAGAACCATTCGTCAAGATCTGGGTTAAGTTCGCTCTGTGGGAAGGCTGATGACTCTGCCATTCATCCTTCCACCGGTCAAGGGTTGCCTTCCTAGCAGCCTTGGATCGTACACATTCTCTACAAAGCATTCGGCCCTCTCACTTGCCAGTAGGTTCCAAGTGAGCATCCTGGCCAGTACCAATAGGACTTCTGTGGAGGTTATAAAGACGACCCAGAGGATCGTCTTTATAACATTTAGTTCTCTGTTTCCTTATCTCCATCGCCATCCGTTTGTTCGATTCCGGGATTAAGACGATGGAGACACCTAGAGGAAAACTCTATCTTGAGTAGGTCATGGGCCTCTCGACTTCTACTTAGATTGATCTGTAGTAGATCAATTACCTTGAGAAGTTCCCAGAGCTGTAACCTTCGCCACCGGCCTTCCTTAAATGGTCCAGTCCCCCTCCGGGTCTGAGACTGTCATCTTAATTCATTTCAGATGTTTCTTTTGTTTCTACATTAGAATTTTTTGCGAGTTCTACTGAAAGTGCAGTGATCGTCTCTGCCGAAGGGATATTCGCGCCCGTGGGGTCTTAACAGCACACGATGCGGTCTTCAGAACACCTGTCACTGAGGCAACTGCACTTCTTTTAAAATGGACCTAAATAATTCCCTGACATTGCCCCATCGGGAAACTATTCTTATGACCTTACGGTTAAGTAGGGCCCGAGCCACGGCACGCCTAGTGCTCTCCAAAACGAACACAACCTGGCCACCCTGGGCTCTGATACCTCTGTTACAGTAAGATCCCCCAACTTGCTTGATGATAAGCCTTCTAATCTTTTTCGTACTCAGCCAGGGATTAACCCCCAAAGGTCCAAATTGGTTTTGCTTCCCAGATTTCTCTGCGATCTTAGCTGTAGCATCGAATGTTTTTCACAAAGTTTATAATCACATTTTTTTCTCTATTTTTTGTTACTGTATAAAATCTGGCGCCTCCCGGATTTCCCGGACTTTAAGCTCCTTAAGAATGTCAAAGGTTTTCTTCACTCCTACTTTGATGGTGCCTGTGTTCGCCAGCTGCTTCTTCTCGGTATCTTCCTCTGCGGATCTGCTTCCTGTGCATAACTCCATCGATTCCGAGCCCCCTCCGGCCTTGATTCTCCCAAGCTCGATGCGTTGCGAGCTTCGATAGATCTTCTCTTTTTAGAAAAGGATACCGCGCGGGTGGCTGATATCCCCGTCTTGTTTCCACTTGTCTGTAATAATAGCATCTTTTGCTCTCAGAGAAAAGGTACCATAATCAGTGACTTTTTCGGCGCTAAAGAGTTCAATAGGCCACCGAGCTGATAATAGTAGTTTCCAAGACAAATCGGTCACCGCAATGCCCTCCTTGATTCTATCAGCTTCCCGTATATATTCTACCTCCTCCCTGTAAGCGTAGCCTTCGTAGAGTCCTTTTCCCTTTTCCAGGATCTTTAGATTAGTCTCTGTAAGCTTTCTACTAAGCTAAGAGTTTTCGTCGACCTTATATTCCACAGCTTTTTTTCCTCAACATAAGTTTAGCCCTGTATCCATCGATTTCCTTTTCCATAGTGGGCCGTATCTTGTTTAGATATGTTCTAAGATTGGTCCTGTTCCTATCAGCTGTAAATTTCCCTATTTCTTTTTCCATGTCCTGTATTCCAGTCGCGTTTTCTTTTCAATTAGCTATCGACTGCTCTGGGTAAGTAAGTTCATTCCTCAGGGTGAGCTTGTTCCATTTATAACTTCGCCTTGACTTGCAGCCGATTGGCTACTTCTAAACCCGCTTGCAATTGTGTGCCCTTCTCGTCGTCGATACTCTTAGAAGTCTCTAGGCATCCAGTGATATTCCCCAGTGTCTCAGTCAAGCTTTTAACGTCCCCCTGCGCTTTCCATGGTTATTATCGAAATTGTACCCCCGTCATCACTTTCTGGCGAAATGCCCATTTGTGTAGTACCAGATGATTCCCCCCGGTCCAAGAGCTGTTTCTGCCCCAACGGGGGGAACCTTAGTATCCTCCAGACGCCCCGCTTGGGATGCTGGTCTCTGAAGGTGATCCCCTGTAAGAGGCTCCTGTTCCCCGGTGGTGAGCGTTCGACGGGTATCCAGCCGTGCCGAAAAAATTTCTTCCTTATACCCCATAAGAGAAAAGTCTCACAAGACCTCTGTTAAAGTTTCAGGCCAGTACTCCGCCTCTAGCTATGACCAAGTTCTCTTCAAACTGAGCTAGTCCTTTGCTGCAAGAGGAAGCCAGGTATGTAGAGTATGTTGGATGCGCACGCAACGCCTTCTTGTGGCAGAAAACAGAATAAGGTTCATTCACTTCCTCCCTGCTCGTCTCCGGAACCGGTCGGTTCAAATGCAAGCCCCGCCCGAAAGACAGGGAAGTCACCAAAAAGAAACACTCAACGCTGTCGTCTACGACAAATCCACTAAAATTCTTCACTAAATTCAGATCTAGAAACCGCATCCAAACGCGAACTGAACTCTACAATAGTGATAAACTGTTTCCAACGAGCACCTCCTCAATATACTAAACCTCTTGGCTACTACGATGAACCCAAACGAGCTGCCATCATTACCAGAATCACTATCGCAAGTTCGGAAGTGAGCCAACCGTCCGTCAGCCAATGTCCTACATTTGGTAAGCATTTCATGTGTAGGCAATTTTATCAATGAATTGCTTGTTTTACAAACAGCTCTCCGCATCTCATGCCGTGAAAATAAGGCTAACCACAATCAGCAAACTATTGAGCCTCGACTATCGCCGTGAGAATTTCAAATGAAACTTCAAAGAGCAACCAACTGGGGAAAGCCACGCTAAAATGACTCTACATTTCTTTGACAAAAAAAAACAATGCAAATGACCTTGTGGGCGATTGAGGTAAAGCTAGAAAAACATCCTGTAAAATGTTTCTTAATGGGGGTCCACTTCTTCAATAAAAAGCCGTGCAGAATTGAAAAAGACGACTTTTTCAAATTATTAAAGAGGCGCGAAGTTAATTCGAGAACGAACAACGACGACTACACACATCGTGGCTGTGAAAGGAAGTGCAGTTAATACGTACCCCGAAAAGTTAACTATATCACCCGAACACTTCACCACGAGGTTTTCTAGTCGCGCCTTCCCACCGATTCGGGATCATTATATTTTATTCAGAACAGACTTAAACATGCCCCGTTTCGTGCGCAGCCAAACAAAACAAGTATCTAGAGTTTTAAAGTGGTGTAAAGTCTATACCTCGAAATGTCTTGTATACTAAATTAGATGCCTGAATATGGGCCTGTGACAAACGATACACGCTATTATGATGACAGAAGCTTACTTAAATTCCACTATCACTGACAGAGGGACAATTATCTATGACAGAGTGGTTGTTATACGCCTAGTCAACACAGCCACGGTTATCTATGTGGCCGGGTTTGTCTCCTCACCCACAAACCCAACTAAACGTCGGCTGTCCCTCATTAGTTTAATTGCTTACGTACTGCCAGATCACTGTAGTGGTTGAATAAGAAATCGTTGCTATGGATTTAGCAACTAAAAGTAGTTGCCTTGGATAGACTTGCTCTTATGCAACGATTCCGGATATCTTGGATTCGTAGAATAATGGAACGAGTGCCTTGAGTTCGTTCTGATTAACTTACAGGAGTGACCGATATTAACTATCCAGGTCAAATGTTTATAACATCGGCGGACTCATAAAAAATGATTCGTATTGGATATTCGTATATTCGATTTTTATTTGCTGCTAATTATGATACCTGTCGAAGTTCACCGAAGCTCGCATGCGAAACCCTTTTTTTATGATTTTCTCAATGGTAACTGTAACGTTATCTGCATACATATTAACTGGAGCCGTTTTCCCAGCGGCTGTCCAATTGTGGAGTATGCACCCGCACTATCTCATCTGCTGTTTCGCATGCTTGTATGACGACCCAATTTTCAGTATGAGCAGATTAGAAAATTAAAACAAAAAACTCAAGACCTTCAGGCTTAAACTGAGTTGCAACAAAACAGCAAGCTGAATGCCAAAATAAACAAGGCATCGACGAGCTGAAAACACCTGAAGCAGGAAACCTCCTTATTAAATTTACAAAAACATTCTATCGTCATTTCTGACAAAAAGAGTTCGCGGATTAAAGCTGATACTTTTCTTGAACGGGAGTGGCGATTTGATTACATACGAATCAGACAAATTGGAGCCTCTTTTAGTTTTTTTCATTTGCCTTTGTGTCCCTAACAACTGACTTATCGTTTGGACAGCGAATATCGTTTCTCATTTGTAATGTCTATCTAAAAATTACAGGAAGGACATTTTTACATTTTCCATTTAAATGTAGTCTCATACTTGGCAGAAATTGTTCTATATTCCATCACTGAGCCATTGAAATACATCCTTCAGAGATTGTATGAGGATCAGCTCGTTAAAACGGAAACTTATTCTAAAGAAAAATGGCATCGTATCTTCTTATATCTTTAAGAGGCGTCCGACCGGGTGAATCACGGTTTGCTAATTTTAAGAATTGATGATATAGAATCTGATAGAATTGATATCAAAACCCTCAGATGGCTGGAATCATACCTTAACACAATCTTTATGTGTTAGGTATCTTTTTATGAAAGTAAAAATGGCTATGGGCAAGCCTGCAACTTGTCCTCAAGTGTTCCACAAGACTAATGCTTAGGTCCGTTAGTATTTTGGTGCTTTATACTTGAGACGCAAGGAACTCTGTCGAAGTACGTAACCCATCTGGTCTTTGCAGATGACTTTAGGTTCTAGGACCCGGCCTGAGACGGCAATGAGAATTACACAAGAGTTCATCAGAAACAAAAACTCCGAATAATTCAGAACAACCACAATTGATCACCTGAGTAAAGAAATACTCGATGCACACGTCGTGACATCAGGCTCGTCAGTATTTATTAGAAGGCAAAATAATCTCCCAGCAAATACCTATAAAGACCGTCAAATGATTATGAGCTCTTCATTGAACCTCAGCATAGGTATCTCATATTATTCACTGAATTTTGCAATACAATTTTTAGATGTTTTGTGGTAAACTGACTTTTAATTGACCCCTAAAAAACGTTTGTGCCAGTCAAATGGTTACGCTGCTGCGTTACCCTACCGCACTTTATTGAAGACGTAGAGGCCCTTGAATTGATATAAAAAAAGATTTATCCGCAAGTTATCAAAATGTACTATGGACCAAATAGCATTTTCCTATCAAATCTACAAGACCTTTGTAGGAAAGCAGATGTGTGATGTAAAGACAACGAAATCTTCGGCTACGTAGGACGCTGTGTTTTTTTAAAGCCGACCATCAGCCAATATTTAACGTCCACGGTACCAGTGTTGCATTACTTCGTAAGACGGACCCCATATAAATGTAAATGTGCACCGGCGGGGATCGAACCCGTGAACCTACGTGTCTCCTCCAGTCGCAAGGCGCATACGAATGCACCAAGCCATCGAGCTCGACAGGACGATGTGTCTAGAGTTAACTAAGCAAACGGAGAGATAATGCGTGGTAATATGGTGAATCGAAGAGCCACCGCCACAATGTTGGTTACAACCGTAGAGTTTGCACGAGTCCATAAGTCATATAGACTACACGGTTGTCGGTCTATTTTTATGCAGGAAGTTCAGTACGAAAACTGGTTAAAAACGAATAAGCCATTCTGAATGCTAGGAATCAGTACCAATCACTAAAGTGGAAATTTACCGATATATCAAAAAGAGCAGCAGAGTATATTAATAAACCACGGTATTTGTTTACGATGTAATGCTCGAGTATTTAGGGGCGCATTGCAAGCACAATTTGCAATGCCAATAGGAATATCTACACGAACAAGGGGCTTGTCTAAGAGGCACGACTTCTTACTGGCCAATAAGATGGAATTGCTTGAAAGGTCCTCTTGCTTCCGTCGCGTATGAACCAAAGAGAACCAAAGAACCGTAAGATTTCAAGTTTGAGCGTCATCGACTTAACTTTTCTCTAAGTGCGCTCCGACATCTTTGAATCATGTGCATAAACATCTTTCAGCGGACTCAGCGCACTGCTTCTAAACAGTACACTGATGGAGCGGTAACTAAAAGAAGAAAGATCATAATAATACAAATTAATAATATTAGTAATAATAAAATTATTGACATCGATATATCCTGTAGC
The DNA here is from genome assembly GCA_002081605.1 of Tropilaelaps mercedesae. Lineage (NCBI taxonomy): Eukaryota > Metazoa > Arthropoda > Arachnida > Mesostigmata > Laelapidae > Tropilaelaps > Tropilaelaps mercedesae. The sequence continues at coordinate 19,126 of MNPL01014799.1, read as the reverse complement.
CTAAAATAATGCAGCTCCTGCATAGATAAAAGCAAACGCAATCAGTGTCAAAAAAGAAGATAAATTATTCATCTTGTGTTATACCGACAACGGCTAAACGGTCTGTCCGAATATTTCGTATGGGACGGAGTCTTACCGGGGCGCCTATTGGCGGGCCACATGAACGGCGGTCAACCTAGGAAGACCCTTAGATACTGAATATACCTCGTGATGAATCATTGATTGAACCGTTCATCAGGCTTCACGCTGTACATGCTGGTCCTTCTACAGAGACTTACTGCCGGTGGGCGAGTTGGTTTGATTTATTGCGTATCAGCTGGCGAAGGCCGCGCCGATCCTGATAATTTTTCGAAAGGGCGAACTCTCTTTACTAGATTAGCTATACGATCAAATTATATTTATATATAGATTTTCTTTAACCTCCTGATACAAATATTACTCAGCTGTTGGAAGAGAGGTATTTATATGAGATGTTGGGCATCACAAACGTGTTTTTAAGGCCAGCGTCTCAAGCTTTGTGTGCCGGTTTGTAGCGTCAGTTGGTCTTTTATACATGCGAACATCTTACATTTTAGGCCAATGGGTGCAACGTAAATTGAT